>PITA01002031.1:0-53538 GCA_004023965.1 Spilogale gracilis
GCCTAATAACATATTGTGCCTTGGAGCATCGAATAGAACACAACTGCAAAAGTGTTGGAAGACCCTTCACAGATCTCACTGATGGAAAGAGCAAAACACTGTCAAAAACACAAGGAGAAGAGGACAAAAGCACAATTATAAAGGGATTCATTAATACAACAGCCCTAGGCTTGGTCAGCTCAGGTAGAGCAAACACATATAGACATAAATGTGGAAAAACAAAGTATAAAAAGATGTTTTCTACACCTGAAACTAACATTGCACTGTATGTTGGCTGGAAGTTAAATAAAAACTTTTAGCATTTATTTATTTATTTATTTTTAAAGACTTCATTTATTTATTTGTTTATCAGGGAGAAACACAGCTAGAGAGGGAATACGAGCAAGGAGAGAGAGAGGGAGAGGCAGGCTTCCTGCCGAGCAGGGAACCTGATACGGAGCTTGAACCCAGGACTCCAGGATCATGACCTGAGCTGAAGGCAGATGCCCAACAACTGAGCCACCCAGGCACCCCTAGTTTTTATTTAAATTCCAGTTTTAATAGGCATTTCCATATGATTAACTTAATAGATATATATCAAGCTTCCAATAGATTTAGAAAATACAGGTTCTTTCCAAAAGCCTTGTAACATGAACAAAAATTGATTATATATTAGGGCACACAGAAAATCCTGATAGTTTTCAAAAAGTAGAAACAACACAGACCACGGTCTCATGCTCTCTGATTGCAAGATAATAAACCCTGAAATTTGTAACAGAAGAATTTTTTTAAACACTAGAAATATTAGACTCTCTTTAATAACTCTGGAGACAAAGAAGAAACCAAAACTACAAGTATAGATGATTTTTAAAATTATAACAGTAAGAACAAAATTGTAAAAGATAGGCTCTGTGTCCAAAGATATACTAAGGAAAATTAACAGCATTGAGATTTCATAATTAAACAAGAAAGACTGAATGTATGTGAACTATTCAATTCAGGAAGGTGAAAGAGTCCAAGAAAATAAATCTAAAAAATGCAAGTGGAAGAGGGAGACAAATATAAAATTATTTTTAAAAATTTATTCGGAAAATTGTAAACCAATCAGTACAGAACCTTGTTTCTTTTTAAAAAATAATAGCAGAGAATCAGTCTGAACAAAGTTAATTGCCCAAAAAGAAAATCATTCAAGCCCACTTGTACAATAGGCATATATAATTTTTTAAGATTTTATTTATTTTACAGAGAGAAACACAGCAAGAGAGGGAGCACAAGCAGGGGGAGTGAAAGAAAGAGAAGCAGGCTTCCTGCTCAGCAGGAAGCCCAACGTGGGGCTCGAAACTGGGACCCCGGGATCATGACCTGAGCTGAATTTTTTTAAAAAAGCAAAAGCAACAGCACAATTACAAAGCATCAGGAACATAAAAAAATCAATGTAACCATAATTGTGAAAAAGACTATTTAGAATTTATAAGAAATAGTATTAATAACTACATGCTATTAAATTTGAAAAGTCACATTTTCTCAGAAATTTTCCATGAAATTTCTAAAAAATTTTCTATTAAATACTATCAAATTTCTATTAAAAATTTCCCAAGAAGAGTCCAAAAACTTAAACAAACCAATAAGGATGGAAGAGGGTGTGTGTGTGTGTGTGTGTATGTGTGTGTGTGTGTGTGTGTGTTTAACAACTAGTCCCTAAGTGACATCAGATGCAATCAGATGCAGTGTTACAGATGAAGTGAACTTGCAAACTCTGTAATGTTCAAGGAGCAAGGATGTTGTTCCAAAATATTAAAAAATAAAACATGGTATGCCACAAAATTTACTTAATGGGGTGGGACTCGCCCTGTTACAAAATCTGCAAAGAAATTTCCTGCATGGCACACAGAAGTACTGAGCAGCCATCAGAAACACAGTGACATGAGTGGGTCCTAAGTTCAGGGGCCTTAGTTTAAGAAGTAAAAAAACATGGGGCACCTGGGTGGCTCAGTTGGTTAAGCGACTGCCTTCAGCTCAGGTCATGATCCCAGAGACCCGGGATCAAGTCCCACATCGGACTCCCTGCTCTGTGGGAAGCCTGCTTCTCCCTCTCTCCCTCCTGCTGCTCGTGTTCCCTCTCTAGCTGTGTTTCTCTCTGTCAAATAAATTAAATCTTTAAAAAATAAAAATAAAAAAAGAAGTAAAAAAACATGTGCAGTGCTAAGAAAAATAAAAGAATAAAATAATAAAAAATAATAAAAACAAATAAAAATAAATAAATATTTAAAAATAAATTAAAAATAAATAAAAATAAATTTAAAAAATGAGGTCTATAATGAAATAAATTAATTAGACATACTGCACAATGGCAATGTACACTTTCAAAGGACCCAGTCAAATAAATGCCCTTTTAAAATACTGCAATGTTTGAGGTGTCTGGGTGGCTCAGTCGGTTAAGCATCTGCTTTTGGCTCAGGTATTGGTTCTAGGGTCCTGGATCGAGCCCCACATCGGGTTCCCTGCTTAGCCAGGAGTCTGCTTCTCCCTTTCCCTCTGCTCCTTCCCCCATTCATGTGCACACACACTCTTTCTTTCTCAAATAAATAAATGAAATATTTTAAAAGTCTAAAAAAAATAAGATGTCATAATGCTTGTTTATTGGGAGAGGGTGGGGATAGATGGCATAAATAAAAAGGCAGACAAATAAATAAATACATACTGATGTCTGCCACAGACCAATGGCAAAAATGTGCCATAAAATAATACATCTGAATAATCCAAACCTCTATACCAGAGATGATCTAAAAGGACCAAAAAAAAAGGAAAAACCAAAAATACTGTAGATTAAATCTACCTTATGAACATGGACATATTAAAACCTGACCAATATAATATATAAAGGCTAAGTAGAGTTTATGATGAAATTAAAGTATGGCTAAATGTTTAAAATCTAGTAAGTTAAAAAGAAAAAAATATAGTATATCCTTGATAGATGCTAGTGGGTATTAAAGTATTTTTCAACATTTAATTCTGAGTCAAACTCTTGGAAAAACTAGGATATTTACTTAAAAATGACAGTATGACCTATTTTGGACCGATAGACAGGATCCTACAGAATGGGTAAAACACCAGAAGGATTTCCATTAAGATCAGACACAACATTAATAATATATTCAATATCAAATCAGTGCACATGTGGAAAGCTAAAGAGAACCAGCTGAAAATCTATTAGAATTAATAATAAGTAGGATAAAAAATCAAAGTTATCAAAGTATTTAATAGTGTCAACAGGCAAGTTCTTTCCAATTTATGGCAATGCTAACTGCCAATTTAATGTAATTCTTTTAAGAACAATATTGGAGGGAATTTACTTGGAAGATCACACAGAACCACAAATGGACAAGATGGGCCAAAAAAAATTATAATATAATTAAAATTGTACTGAAGTAAAATATTAAAAATTATAAATAAGCTAGATGCCAAACAAATTTTAACTCATAACTAGTGAAATAATAATAGGTTCCAAAAGAGGTCAGTGCCGGGGAATAGAAAACCCTGAAACAGCTAGGTAGGTGGGACAATTTGATAATCTCTTTCTTGATTGTAATATTTCTGATATCAGGCTGTGACTCAAGAATTTTAAATTGCTCTGGTTTTAAATGAGAAGGGAATCTCATAGTCAATTGCATCTGAGAATCAAGGAAAGCAATTACATGATATTCCAAATCAGTTGAGAAAGAAGGGATAGCAAACACATAAAATGGCTCTGGGACAATAGATTGAATTTTTAGGGGAAAAAATACATAAAAAGAAATTCCATATGGTCTAAAAGAAATTAATCTGGAAAAAGAGAGAGAGAGAGAATAAGACAGACAGAATGCAAATATCCTTATTTTCACGAAACTAAATTATCTACCGAAAGAGACTCTAGTAGATATGAGCCATTTTTTGCCCTCCTAACACCCATCCATGACTTCCATGATAAGAAACTTGGCCATTATGGGACACAGGAGCAGTTCCTCTTCCCACTGCAGACACCATAGAGTGCCCAGTAATATCAGGATTGTGAAAACAAGTATTGGTATGCCCATAAAATGAACATTGTACACCTCTACAAATCAGGTTTTGGAAATAGCTAAATGCATAAGAAAATGTTCCAAATATAGCTAAGAAAGTGAGATGTGATCACATTTAAAAAATATACACTTGCACATGCAAACACCCATGTGTATATATGCACCTATCATAGAAAAATGACTAAAAGGAAAAATCATAAAAACATAAACAGTGTGTGTGACCAAATTGCAGGGTTTGGTATGATTTAGATTGCCCTTCAATATGATTTTCCAAATGTTACCTGAATCCCCTCCTCATCTGCCCATCCCTGAATAGATCAGAGAAGTAACTGACTCAGCTGGCCAGAAATTTATGGTAGAGCCTGTGTGCCAAGCTATACTCATGTAGAGATAAGCATGATTAGCTGAATAAATCAGATTATCTCTGAATAGTTGGAACTGGGAAATGTCACACAAATGATATGCAGCAAGAAAGGGCCTGAAGGTAGAAGGGAGCCGTGTGAAAGCCACAGCCAGTCACAACTACAAGAAATGAGAAATGATGTGTGAGAAGATGCTAGCAGGTAGAGAAAAATGGACATTGGTAATCAGTCATGGGAAGAAAAGTAGACAGAGGGTAAAGGAAACAACACAGAGAAAAGATTCGTGAACTTCAGCTGTTTGGGATCCTACAGATGCTTGGATCTCACTTGAGACCCAATAAAATCATGGCTATTTGTCTTAGATGCTTATGAAACATTTATCTCCTCTTGACCTTTACAATCAAGAAACAAAAGAGTTTACAACAGAGGAAAAGAGTACCTTTTGTACAAAAAAAAAAATAATATGTACACCCACTAAAACAAAAGGGAAACTCTCAAACATTAATGTTAACATTGGTTATCTCTAACATAGTTAATGGAATTACAAGTAATTTATTTTTTCTTCTTTATACTTTTGGCATTTTTTGAGTTTTCCAACATGAACATATAGTACTTTTATAATCATTTACTAAAGAAAATAAATGCTGTTTTAAATGGCATGTGTGTGAATATGTTCTATTGACCTCACTCTGATAAAAAACCTTCATAAATTTCTCCACGAGTTTCCTTACAGAGCAAAGACCAAGACCTTTGCTGATAGGCATCTATTTCCCACATTTTTTACAACTAAATAACTAAGTGTTGTTGTTCTGAGCCAAAGTTTGTATCCAAGGTCAATAGATTTTCCCCTGCTGTGACTGAGTGGATCCAACATACTTAGAATGGTCACCCACTGACTCATCCAATAGGCATTCATGTTCTGGAACAGGAAATATGTATCCATTGGAGCATCGAAGGCAACCGTTTACAGAGTAATCAGCTTGTCCTAAGAATCTTTGCTAAATAGTGCTGTAGAAATAGGGCTTCACATCAGAACATTCTATGTGACACTCTCCTGGAAGCAGGCTTTGAAAGGCCATTTCCTTCAGAGTTCTTTCTCACCCACCACTTCCAAGGAAGTGATGCAACCCCAAAGAGACCATCTGAAAGAGGCAGACACTCAAAGAGGGTAAACGTTCAATCCCTTTCTCAAGCTTCCAAAACAGCACCGGCCCCCTGCCCAGACCCAATCCCAAGTTGCCACTGTCTGCCCTTGATTTTCATCAAATATTCTTCTCTTTCAGATAAAATGGGCATCATGGAAGTTTGCAGAGGATCTCAACCTCAAGTACGTAAGATCTTGAGCAAAAACATGGAACCCTGCTGAGCTTTGATTTCATCTGTAAAATGAGGGGGTTACAGTGATCTGGAATGTTCCAGCAGCTCAAAGATCTATGCAAAAGAATCTGTAAAAAGAAGCAGGGCCTACCAGGGAGGACACAGATGCCATGGTGCTTCCCAGGCATGCTGTCTCAAGGAATATTTGAAGCAACTGGATGACACTCCTATAAACACAGATACCCCTCCTTCACCACTCAGGGAAGCAGTTCCTTGTCTACACTCCCCGTCCTTTGCCTACAGATTCCCTGTGGAAAACACACTGCCATGGCTTTGAGGGTTCGCTGCATTCAGACACCCCCTCCAGACTCTGTATTTTGATCCTAACGAAAATTTTTGAATGTGTTTTCAAGACACAGCTAGCAAAATAGCTCTCTGGTTCTAAACGTCCTGAACTTTAAAAGGCTTCTCAAGTACCAACTCATGCTCCAAAGATAAATTTGAAAGGAGAGGAATCGAAGTGAATCATAAACATGTGGATTAAATTTCCCACAAGTACCCAACCTTTTGAAAATGGAGAAAAATACGCTTGGAGAGAAAAAAAAAAAAAGAGTCTTAATTCTACAAAACTCAAAATCATCTCTAAAAGAAGAAGACATTTGCCAAATGCTTGAGTCAAGGGGGCAACGCATCAAATTAATTTCCTTTGATCTGGTCTGCAGGGTTGGGATAATCCAAATGGCTATTCACTGTGTTTTGCAGAGCCTTGTGAGTGCCTGATGTTACGAGGTACAAACTCAGGGGCCCCAGTGATGTGCGAGTTACACAGCTGTGAGCCCACCCTGGTCTGTTCATTAACCCAAGAGCCCCACTCACCCTGGGGGCAACTCTCTGTGCTCTAAGGGTCACATTGGGTTTCCAAATCCAAACTCATTAGTGATCACATAAGAAGATGAAATAATACTGTCAGGTTTCTAGATTTTAGGAAATGTTTGCCATACCAATACCATGGACAAAAAAGGAACACTTTAAGAAACTTAGCACCCACTTTGATCAGAGTTTCAGCCATCTGAAAATCTGGGCTTTCCTTGCAACTATTTTTTTCCTTCTTACCGATAAGTGTTCCCTGCAGACCTTGTTCTTCCCCATATATGCACAAACTACCTACGTAACTTTATTTTTTCCTTACTCACAAACTACTCATAAGAACTTTCCAAGTCTGTCTCTACATTCTCTTCAAGCACTCACTGCCCAGTCTCCTGAAATCAGGTCCCTACTCCAATATCTCTGTATCATTCTCTTTCTCTCTTGGAAGCAGTGGACATATTGCGCCATGGTCTACTTTATGAGTCATGCTACTCACTCTAACCCTCAAGGGTCTCTGTCATCTTGCCCAATCCTGCCTCCTACTTTATGTATCACTCTTTCCCTACTGTAGTTTACCATCTGGATAAACTAGACTTCCTACTGCTTCCTTTCCATACCAAGGGAGTTCCCATCCCAGTAGGGGTTAATTCCCATCAGCACTGGGCACCAATCCTACCAATTCACCCCAGTTGCCCTTGCATGACAAGAACTGGATGATCACTATCAGTTTGCACTCTCCCCCAACAAAGTGCCAACACCCAAACTCCAGCACAATGCCTTTGGTCATTTACAGCTCCTATCACATCACATATTAGTTATTTATAACTTCTTTTACCTCATTGTAGACAATGCTCTTGAGGAAAAGAACATTGACCCTTGTATGTTTGTGTCTCACCAAGGGCCACACGTTGTGTTTTGCAGGCAGTAATGTTCGCTGAAAGAGAGTCAGTCCCATCTGGGTGTCAGTCTCCTCGTCTATAAAATTGGCAAGTTTGGTAAAAAATGCTCTAAAGTCACCCCCAGTACACAAGTTCTCAGATCAGTTCCAACCATCCTCGCTACATCTGGGAAATGGTGTAACAAGGTAGGGGAAAAAAGCATGGAGATTTGAGGTCCACTAATAAATACTTCATAAGGATTCCCCCTGTCCTTTCATGCTGGAGCAATAAAGCAGGCTTCCCTAAAATTAACTGTGCTGTTTTGTTGAATGAACAACACACCCCAAGTGGACAGGGCAAGATAAGAGGAGACGGATCCCATTCCCTGCAAAAGCAATGTCTCCAAATAGCCTCAAATCGATTTCCTAAGAATTAACCTATAAAAGTTGTTTTTTAAACCTTCCAGATAGACCCAGTCTATTTTATAAACACTTTCTCAGATTTATGTCTGGCCTATAAAAACCAGGCCGGGCCTTTCGTGGAGGGCAGGAAGAATCATATTTGGCTCTAGTACCCCAGAGTTTCACTGTGATGCTATTTGCTAAGCCAACGCTGGGGGCTCTTCCTTCTAGGTAAAACTTCCTTATAAGGAGGTCTTTTTTTACTCTTTAATAACTATCCCCACTTTGGAGAGTATCCAAGATGGATTGTCCATATACCTAGCTCTATAGCCAAAAGAGATATAGTGAGGTCCCAGTTTATTTAGACAAAGCTTCAATAACTAGAGTCAACTATTCTTTCTCAGCGTGAGGCTTATAGTGCAGCCAAAAGTCTGCAAGGAGCAAATTCACTTGTAAAATGTGGAGTCTGTGAGCACTTGGGAAAACTGCCACCTGAAAGCTGTGCAGGTAAATCCTGCCTGAGTCATCTGAGTTTACATAATAAACTTGGGATCAAAGATGGGGTAGCAGGCGTAAGGTCTCCTAACGAAGCCACGGTGAACACACTCAGGTACTGAGGGAAAATAAGCCTGTCCCCACTGGTCCTTGTGGGGATCAAGCCCAGAGGGTGTTTTAGGGGTGGGAACATAACTGATAGAATGACAACTGTAATGTAACTAAACTTTCTTCATTTAGAGATTCTTTCTTAAACTCTGGCCTGTTGTGTTCAGCCAGAAAGCTTTAAGCAGCAACTGTGAGCTCTAGAAAGACTTGTCTTTTGATATAGCTAAGCAGAGAGGAGAACTTGAACCCCATAAGCAGTGGGAACTGGGGTCAAAATGGAAGCTCTGTCTCTAGATACAGATTGCACACTGAGCTCACACTGCAAACCTCCTCCTGCCCCAACCCTGGAATCAGCAGAAGAAAATAAAAATAGTTCAAAATTATACTAAAATACAAGACCTCAGTAGACCAGAACTTAGTAGAAAATACTGCAAGAGAGAAGACAAGGACACTTAGGTAGCCAAAGAGGACGGGGCAGTCTCCCCCTCGACCCATCCCCCTCCCCACCAACCCCCTCACTGTCTGATTCAAGTGTTAAGACCATAGCTAAACCTGATTTTTCACCTGTTCCCACCCACCTAGAATAACCAGGTCATGGCCACCTCCAAGCAGGTCATGGTCCCCGCCACATAGTCCCCACCACAAAGTGATCCATTACCCCTTGGGGCTATCCCCCACATTTGGGTATCCTCTCCTGCCCAATCCAATCCACCAACCCTCTCCTATCTCCTAACTGGAACTCCCAGTTTTTAGTCAAGAGCTCTCCTGTGTCCTCAATCTTGTCTCTCTGAAAGCCCGTCCCTCTTCCACACCCAATTAAAACGTTGGTGTCACCCAGATGATACTGATGTATTTTTCCAACTCTCTCAAGTTGGTTTTCTCTCTAAATCCACATGTACCAAGACCCAAAAAATAGAGTCAGAGTCTTTCTTTACCCCATTTTCACTTCCAAAGCATTTTTCCTGCTTCAAAAATCCAAACTTCATGTATGGAAAGGCATGCAAACTCTTCCATCATCTTTGTCAAAATGGTTTCTTTTGGCTTTCTCTTTTGCTAACTTGATGAGTTGAGTGATTCATTCATTCATTTTCCAATCTTTCATGTTTTTTCCTATTATATAAATCTGAATCTCACATGTTTTGGCACATATTGCCATGATGATTATGTGATTCTAGTTATTTCATAATTTTCAATACAATCTCTTCTTGAACCAGTTCTTGTAAGGACAAGGGATTTTTATTTTTACTTTTTAACAACTGTGCACTGTAGTCGAGGGATATACTCTGTATGTTATCAATTATGCAGTGTATGTAGTCATCAAACATAACAGTTCTGTGAGCTTTAAAAAAAAAAAAGAAAAAATGGGGAAGGCTGTGTCCAGGAATACATATTTTGACATTAAGTCATCTTTGTTAATCATGTTTTTCATAGCTGGTATAGCCTTCCTAATATTTTGTCTTCTTTTTCTTTAGTGTCTGATAGAGATATTTAACATCTTTTACTATAATTTTGAATTTGTTAGCTTTTCTTTGTACTTCTGTCATTTTTTTCCTTATGTCTTTGAGACTAGACCATTAGACTAGGATTGCTGTATCTTACTTGTGAATTTTTTTCGCTTTACATTCAGTATAATCTTCTTTATCTGCACCAACACATTTTGTCTTACAATTAATATTATCTAAGAATATCACTAACCAAATTTCCTTTTGTTCAATGTTCTCTTGGTATGTTTTCTCTTCTCCTCTTACTTTTCAATCTTTTTCTCCTCTCCTGATTTTTATTAAAGGGATTAAGTGTTTTTCATTCTCATTTTCCCCTTTTGACAAGCTCGAAATTGTGCCTTATATTTCATTCTTTTAAATACTTAAAATGCATACTTCACATTTTTTTTAAAATCCAACCTAAATCTCTACACTTCAGGTCAAGAAACATTTCAGTTCTGATCTCCCTCCTCCCATCTGCCATCTTGTTTAGTATTTTGATTTCTCTTTATTTTCAACCCTCTCCTCCAAATTAATCTCTTGTTTATAAGTGAATGTTTACAGTTATAAAAATGTTCACCAATTTCTTTCTTTCCATGGTAACTCCAATGCCTCTCTGATCTTCTGTGTTCATTTTTCTCCTTATTGATGAACACATTTTAGTGGCTTTTTTTTTCAGGCAACAGTCAGTAGGGTTCTTTTGAAAATGTTCCCATTTGGCCCTCACTCTTGAATTATACTTTTAGCTGGGTATAGAATTCTATGATGGTGGTTCTTTCCATTAGCGGACTGCAGGTATAACTACATTGTATTCTGACATAGACTGTTACTTATGAAAAATGTGCTGTCAATTTCATAGTTGCTCCTTTGAGATTATTCTTTCATTCTCTGATTGCATTTAGAATTTTTTCCTTTCCAGTGTTTTAGTTTTACCCCTATGTATCTATGTATAAATCACTTTTTAATCCTTCTTGGGACTCTATATATTATTTTAATCTGAAGACTTATATTTTGTTTTGCTTTTCAAATCTGGAAAATTCTCTGTTATTTATTTTAAATAGTCTGTGTGATTTCCTCAGATTTGTCTTCTAAATCTAACTGATCCCTTATGTTTGGGTTTTTTTTAAGTTGCTATATTCTTCATTTCTTAAATGAAATCAGTTATTTTTCAAATCTGACTGATTTGAGAATATATTGGTTTTTTTATGCTTCTTACTCCTTTCACTTTTACTAGTTATAAATATTTTTTATTTTAAAATCTCTTTTAAATTTTCCTATTTTCCAAATATTATAGTATTTTGTCTTCCATTTTTCAAGTAAATTTGAGTGCCAATAGATACTAGGCATTGCTTTTGGGGCTTGGAATGAATCAGTGACTAGAACTAACAAAATTCCTTGTCTCTATAGGACTCACACTCTAGTGGAAGGACAGAGACAGTATATAAGATATGTGAAATATATATTATGTCAGATTATGGAACAACTAGGGAGAAAATAAAGCAGGACCTAAGACAGGACTATTCCTTGCCTACTGGAGTAAAAATAATGATACCAGTGTGGCTGGAGGAGAGGGAGCCAGAGGGATAGTAGAAGGTGAGGTCGGAGGAAGGCCAAAACTGGCATCGGAGTCCCTGGAAGGACCTTGGCCTTTATCTTAAGTGATACCAGAAGCCATCAAAGGGATTTGGTCAGAGGACTGACATATCTGATCTATAATGTTAAAAGATAACTGTGGGGCACCTGGGTGGCTCAGTTGGTTAAGCGACTGCCTTTGGCTCCAGTCATGATCCTGGAGACCTAGGATCAAGTCCCACATCGGGCTCCCCGCTCAGCGGGAAGCCTGCTTCTCCCTCTCTCACTCCCCCTGCTTGTGTTCCCTCTCTGGCTGTGTTTCTCTCTGTCAAATAAATAAAATCTTTAAAAAAAAAAAAAAGATAACTGTGGTTGCTTTGCTGTGGAGAGACAAAAACTGGGCAAGGTCAGAGTCAGGAAGACATATAAGAGCTACTGCAATAACCCAGTCAAGATATGACCGTGGCTTGGACCAGGACAGTATCTATGGAGGGGTTAAGAAGGAGTCATAGTTTGCATATATTTTAAATATAGAGCCAACAGGGATTTGCTGAAAACCAAATGTGGGATATGAGAAATGCAGGGATGATTCTACCTATCTCATCATTCAAAGATGACTAAAAAAAAGGTTTTAGTTGAGTTGTTGAAAGGACAGTTACCATTTACAGACACAAGAAAGACTATAGGAAGACAAGGTTTGGGGTAAGATAGAGTTAGTTTTGGACGTACAGTATTCAGTATCCATTGTTGCCTAACGAATTGCCCCCAGATGTAGCAGCTTGAACAACAAACCCTTTCCTTTACAGTGTCTGAGGGTTGAAAATCAGAGCTTGGCTTACATGGTTGGTTCTGCCTCTGGATGGCTCATGAAAGTGCAGTCACTAAGCTGTGACAGGGGTTGGAGGCACGACTGAGGCTGGAGAATATGCTCTCAGGGCCACTCCACCACAGGCCTGGGAAGTTCATGCCGGCTGTTGTTCATGAAGCCTCGGTGCTTCACCACATGACCTGCCATGAGTGTCAAGATCTGGCAGCTGCCTTCCTCCAGAGCAAGAGACCCAAGAGAGGAGGAGACACAGCAAGAGGAACCCAAACATAAGCCACAAAAAAAAACAGAAAGGGTTTTTGCAACCTAGTCCCCAAAGTGAAATAATGTCACTCCTGCCATACTCCATCCCTCACACTACTGAGCCCCTAGTGGGGCATGGGAGGGACTGCCCCGAGTGTCCCTGAAAATCCAGGGACACTCTGGGAGCTAGCTGCCACACACATGTCACTCAAAGTTCTCACATGTCTTAGTGCAGCTGTCTTGAAGGTAATCTGAACTTGAGGACCATCCAGTGTGAAGAGGAGAGAAAGTTCCAGGTTGTTGACATACATGTGGAAGGGAGTATTTAAATAACATTATACGATATCACCTAGAGAGTGAGTAGGATTTATTTTCTTAAGAATATACAGATTCTCCCTCACAGGGTACCATTCTTCATCTCCCCTGTGGACACTACACCATGGATTCTGAAACCACCCCATGAAGTGGTATTGGGTTTGCTCATGCTGTCACCCTGGATGTTCCTTTCCTTCTAGAAAAGTTTTTCTGTTAATTTCTTGGCTTATTCTTCTCAAGTGATCTTATATGGTGGTACATTTACATGGTGGTGCAAGCCTGGGTTTTGACCTTCCCCAGGGGAAGTTTCCTTCCTACTTCCCCAGAGAGTAGCTGGAGAGGTTTTTTTTTTGTACAAAGGAGTAGCCCCTGGAGGCTCCAGGCTCTGTACAGGAAGACCCGTTCCAGCCCCCTTCAGTGGGTCCTGTCCATCCCACCTGCCCCACACAGGCAATACGCCAGCCCTCAGCCCAAGGCCTAGATGTGGGACTCGCTGTGCCTCGCTGCTCCTACTTAATGTTCTGGCCTAGACTTATCTCTTAATTTCTGTCATCCTGTGACTTCCTCCTCTTTCTTTTAACTTGATTAGGGATTATAAAATATCTTTTACAATAATTTACCCAGATTTTCTATGCCTTTGTGACACGAAAGGATGCCTTGTCCAAGTCAGTAGGTCTACCAATTTGTTGGCAAACCTTACATGCACTGCTTTTCTATTAGCAAAAAATAATGATAATAAATCTAAAATTTGTAGGAGGCTTGATAAAACACTTTCTATTTCTATCCCTCTATTAAAACTGTACTAACTACCATTCTCCCCACATAACTCCCAGACAACATCCTAAATGCTTCCCACTCAAAAGTCCCATTTCAAAAATTATTTTCTCATAATCCCTTCCCTTTGTTAGTCTAGAATTAGTAGTGAATCCTTCTTCTGCAGCCACTTAAAAAAAGAAGAAAACTAAAAGCACAGAAGAGATATTTCAGCCCTTCTATGGAGCAGACTCTGGTTCTTTTGCTTTTTCTATTCAAGTCAGATATGTGTTTAAATTTCTTTCATAAACTATACTAACCCAAAACTACCTTTTTTTACATAGCTATAAATGGTAAGAAAGTTTCTTCTATCAAAGGTCTGAAGACAAAACACAATGAATAGCAGTTTAACCTTTTATTCAGCTGAGAAAACATTCTTTTGTTTACCATTAGGGACAAATGATCCTTTATTTTCAAATCATGAAAAAAAAACTGAATCTATTTGGATAATTAGAATCTATTTAGATAACAGAATAAAATCTCAAAGCCCATTTATGAATGGCAATAATTGAAACTCAGGCCTGATGCATAATGACTGTGAGCTTACCTCCCCATCTAGCCAGTCACCACTTTTCAACAAACCATCTCATTATAAACTAACCTCCAAAAACGAGGCTCTCCTCCTCTTTGAGGCTGTTCCATGTCCTATCTGCAGAACTTTGGGGGTGTGCTGGCAAGCTCCTTTTGTGGCCTTAACACAGCCAGCAGCAGACATGAAGGAGAGTCCCAGAGTCTAAGCTGTAATTTGAAGCCCTCAGGCTGCAAAATACCAGAAGTGAAATGAAGTCAGGGTCCAACACAGCCTCCCACCACACCGCGCATGCTCCTGACAACCATGGCCCCAAGCTACCCCTGTGGACTCACTACCACAGTCAGCTCTGGACTGCACACTGGCCTGTCTCCCCGTTGAAGTCGGTCACTGCAGAAAACCCAAGGCTCTCTAGGGCTTCTTCATCCCTCATCACAACTCCCCTCTGGACCTCCCTGAGCCCAACCTCATCTCTCACATTTCCCCGCCTCCTTACAGCCACCTGATGCTAGCAAACTCCCTACATTCTGAACCTTCTGAACATTCTCATCCCTTTCTTGGTATAACTAAAACCTGGCTCATGCCCAAGGATGCAGCTTTCTCTGTGGGGTTCCAGAGTGTTGACCAAGTTCTCCTTCACGTGGCTCATGCCACTGAACTTGAAGGTAGGCTTATGTCCTTCCTACTCCCCCAATGCTGTTCCCAAGCCATTGTTCCTTGCTCCTCCCCAACACCCTCAACTGCAAAACTCATGTCTTCAGATTTTAGTATTGGGCAGCCCCTCCATGCTTCAGTCATCAGACTTACACCATCTAAGTGTATGTGGTCCTTCCAAAACCATCTCATATACTTCTCCTCGTATCCCTCTTCTCCTTGCCTCCACTTATATTGTCCTCTGCCTTTTCTCAGCCGCCCACTTTGTGGATATAGACCTGGTCATTACCTGTAATTGCATCCACCCTCCACAATGTTAACTGGATTGACTCTCTCATGACTGCCACCCATTTCCCAGCTCGTTCTTTCCAGTTATCTCCAACTCCAACAGTCCTGTACCCCACCAGGACCTCAGTCCATTCATCCAGTGAATTTTCTCTGTCCCTCACTCTATTCTTGTCCTTACTTCCCCTTTTACCTGGCTTAGATCCTACAGTCCACCATTATAATCATGTACTAGCATATGATCGCAACTCCTTCTTTTCTTTTCTCTTTGCTAACTGCCCTCTTTCCCCTTTTACCTGCCCACCTGAACATGGCTGGAGGAGAACAGCCCATCATGTTGACCAGAGTCACCTTCAATTCACGGCCACCTATTTCAAGTGGATGCTTTGTGCTGCTCAGCCATTCATCATATCTCCCTAATCCAGTCATGCTCCTGTGTACCTGGGGGACCCTTTCATATCATCATCCATCTTTAAATCTTTAACATCCCACATCATTCTCGCAAGTGCCCTCGCTTCTAATTTGTCTGACAAAATCAAAGAAACAACCACCACCAAAAAATATATATATATATCCTTCCATATACTCCTATTACCCCCTTTGCCAAGCCACTTATGTCTGTAGCCACTTAAACCTCTTCTTCACCTCACTTCCTGTTTATAATGGACTAATTACCTGTACTCCCCAATACACCTAATCTTGATACTGGATTCCACAACTTCTCACCTATTCAAAGCTATCGTTTCAACAATTCTGCCATCTCTCCCCATCATTAGTTTTTCCCTCTCTACTGACATTGTCTCCATCCGAATATAAAATGCTATATAACTTTCTATTTACAAATAAAAGAATCTCTCCCTTGAGTCTGCATTCACTACAAGTTAACTACAATTTTTCCACTTCCCGTAAAGGTAAATTCTTGAAGGAATTGGAGACATTAAATATGGACAATCCCTCTCCCAGGCCCCGTTGAACCCACTGTAATCTGGCTTTCATTCCATTTGATAGTCACTAGTGACTCCCACATTACCAAATCCCAGGGCCAGTTCTCAGTGGCTGTCGTGCTGGCCACAGATGCTCCCACCCCATCCCCAAACACTCCTCACTTGACTTCATGGAATCCACTTCCCCTGGTTTTCCTCCTGCTCTGGTGCTCATGCATGTTTCTCTCCTCTACTTGTTCTGCTCTAAATGCTAAAGGACCCAAGGTCCATCCTGGAACATTTCCTCTCCTTCAGCTCTATTCGTTCCCTAACTGATTTAATTTCATACCATGGCTTTATATACATCATATTTGACAATTTCCTGAACTCTAGATTCATATCTTTGAACACCTACCCACCATCTCTACTTGGATGCCCCAAATCTCAAACTCAACACGCCTTAAATCAAATTCTTTTTTCTATCTCAGAAATACCTCTTCTCCCTGCTTCAACAAGTGGCAAATACACCCTTTCAGCCGCATGAGCCAAAGCCTAGGAATCATCTTGCAGCCTCTTCTGCTCTCACACCCTCAATCATGTTACCTCCACAATCCCATTTGTTCTTCTTTGAAGACATGTCTTGAATCTGTCCACCTCCCTCTCTGCTTTTGTCACTCAAGCTCTGGTTCAGGCTGTCATCAATTCTCGCCTTCAATGACCTTCTGTGTCCAATCTCATCCCCTCTGTCTATTTGCAGCAAAACTGTTGGAAGGATTCTTCCAAGTTGTGCACCCGGTATGATCTATTGCTACTCCAATCCTCCAGGGACTCTCCAGTTTACTTATAGGGGACAACCCCATAATTTCTTGGATCTCATCTTTTGTTTCTCTGTCTCTCTCTCAGCTGGCTTCCACCACATGGGCTTCCTGTTGTTCCTGGAACATGAGGAACATTCTCCCATTCTGGCCTCTGCCCAGAAAGTGGATATTGGTATGGTTCAGTACCTCAGTTTCTTCAGGCACATAGTCAAATATCACGTTATTGGTCTCACCTAACCATTCATATAAAACATCAGCTCATCAACTATTTAGCCTTTGTTATGGGTTGAATTGTGTCTCCCAAAAATATATTAAGTCCTAACCCCTAGTGAATGTGACCTTATTTGGAAATAGGGTCTTTGCAGATAATCAAGTTAAGATGAGGTCACCAGGGTGGGCCCTAATCCAATAGGCAATATGACTTGATGTCCTTATAAAGAGGAGAAACTTGGATTCAGAGACACAGGGAGAGCACCATGTGGAGACTGGAGTTATGTTGCCAGAGCCACGGACTGAACAGAAGCTAGAAGAAGCACCTGAAACAGATCCTTCCCTAGCACCGTTATAGGAACTATGGCACTGCCAACCCCTTGATCTTGGACTTCTGACTTCCAGAATGATGACAGAATAGATTTCTGCTGTTTAGTCTATGGAACTTCATTACAGAAATCCCAAGAAAATTAATGTAATCTCCTCAGATCCCTTTCTTTATCTAGACCACACAACCATCTGATTTGTATTGTATTGCATTTGTTTCTTGACTGCCTTCATCAATAATTATTTCCTTACTGAAGACAGAAGAACTATATTCTCTGATGTGTGTGTGCATGTTTGAGTCTCAAAAGTTGCTGGCTATGTTTCCAGAGCCTCAAAGATTGCCTACTGCCTAGGTGTACTCAATAAACATTTGTTGAATGAATAACTAAGGGAAGGAATAAATTCCCTAATAAAACTCCAACTGCCTCTACTGTGTGAGGAACTAAGCTGTGACTTCACTGTGAATAAGACAAGGGAAATGAGTTGGGATACAGGCACAAACAGTCTCTCTTCCACTTCATTCCACCCCAGATTCGGTATTTTTCTAAACTCCTTAGTGATTAACCTGAGGATTCTTCCCCCAAGTAGTCATGCCTCAATCATCTTTGCCTCCAGACTGGGCCAATCATTTCCTTATCATGTGAAAGAAAGTAAGACCCAAGAATTCTCTTATTTTTATTCTAAATTATGTCCCAGGACATTTGTGAGCAAATTAATGTCAATGAACTTTTCATTTCTGTTAAATCTTCAACCAATCATTTCCCAACCACACTGCTGCTCTCCCCACACATACTGTGTGTGTTTAACATGTTTTTCACACTCGTTCTCCCTTTTATATTCAAGTTTAGCTTTGCCTGCAAATTCTCCAGCCATGTCTTTGCCAGAGCACCAGCCCCTTAAATCCCTACAAGATTACTGGATTAGATTCAAAGATGAAAATCTGGTAAAAAAGAAATACTCTGATATAAACTTGATGAAGAGAAAGAGAAATGTTGCCAGCCTTTTCCCATAACTGTTTCTTCTCAACTGAACTGCAAGTTTGCAACTTGGTTCCTACCCTCCAAAAACTCTGGGAAAATCAAATCCTAAACCTAAAAGGACTCAGAAAAATCTCAAATTTTAGGGGTCCCTGGCTGGCTCAACTGAAAGAACATGTGACTCTTGATCTCAGGGCTGTAAGTTTGAGCCCCATGCTGGGGGTAGGGATTACTTTAAAAAAAAATCTTAAAAAAAAAAAAAGACTCAAACTTCAAAGTCAAGATAGCAAATGTCAACTGCCATACCCCAGTTGTACCAGCAGTTCCTTGGTGAGTCATATGTTACCATTTATTTTTTCTTTTCTTGGCTGAGAAATCATCAAAGTGTCTTTAATAAGGAAACATCCCAGTACAGATTCTGAGAAAGGCATGTCTTAGAATCCAAATAAAACACGTTCCCTTCTCCAAGCAGCTTTCCCAGATTGTACCCAAGGCAAAGACCCCTCCCTCTGAAGTATACGAAAACCCCTGAATCTGAATAATTTGGACTCGATCACATCTGCTCTAGCCACCATTTTCTTCTATAGGCAGGACTGCTCTTTCTACATAATATAAATCTTTGAAAAATGAAGTCATTATACTTTTAAATAATCTTCACAGTGCCTTTTACAGTATACCATAGACTCACAAAAAGAGATTTGGTAAGTGAACACAAGAATAGAAAAGGTAAGACTGAGGGGCGCCTGGGTGGCTCAGTTGGTTAAGCGACTGCCTTTGGCTCGGGTCATGATCCTGGAGACCCGGGATCGAGTCCCACATCGGGCTCCCTACTAGGCGGGACCTGCTTCTCCCTCTCTCACTCCCCTGCTTGTGTTCCCTCTCTGGCTGTGTTTCTCTGTCAAATAAATAAAATCTTTAAAAAAAAAAAAAAAAAAAAAAGGTAAGACTGAAGGAAACCGATCACCTGACCATGGGGCTCCCTGAAGAGATATATAGTCTCACCACTGAGGTTACATATATATATATTCTCACCACTCTCACAGAGGTTAAATTCCACCACCACAAATACTGGAACACTCTCCATTTGATCTCTTGTACTATAATTTTGTAGCAAATGCTTAAGTTGCTCAAGTGTTATAACAGGCAGCCTCCAGTCACAAAGGGACACAGCTGAGTCTGTGAAGCAAGAAGCACCAAGGCTGAGGAATGAGAACATTCTGGAGTATGTGGACTCACCACGTGAGGGAATATTTGGGTTCTGGAAGGAGAGAGCCAGTCCCTGACCCTGGAGAGTAAGTTTCCCTCTCTCTTCATACCATAAGCTTCCATCCCATTTTTCTGGCTAGTTCATGTTTCTTTCAGGAGAAAACATACCTACCAAACTAGGCAGTAAAAAATTCACTCAATAACAGCCTTATCTGCAATAACCAAAAAGTGGAAGCAACTCAAATGTGCACGAACAGATCAATGAATAAGAAAAATGTGGTATATACATAGAATAGTACTCCAGCTTGAGAAGAAGGAAATCTTGACACCTGCTCCAAGATGGATGAACCTTGAGGGCAGTAGGCTGAGTGAAAAGCAGCCACTAACTGAAAGTCACAAAAAGAAAAACACTGCTTGATTCCATTCATATGAGAACTTCTGTACCTAAAATAGTCCCACTCACAGAGACAGAAGGTAGAGAGGTGGTTCCAAGGGCTGGAGGCAGAGGGGAATGAGGAGTTCTTGTGCAATGGGAACAGTTTCAGTCTTGCAGGATGAAAAGAGCTCTGGAGGTGGATAGTGGTGATGGTTGTACAACAACCAACAATGAGAATGTGCTTGTGACCACTGAACTATGCACTACAAAATGGTCACAATGGTAAATTTTACATTATATGTACTTTGCCACAATTTAAAAAAATTAAGTTGGGTTCAGGAAAAAAAAAAAAACAACAACTATCCTTTCTGATCAGGAAGCACAGGAAAGATACCATAAATGCATGAATGAGCTTACATTTTGTCCTCTCAACTAAACCTCCAAAGTCAATTGGAAGTCCATCAGGGGAACTGTTAAGAAGTATATTCCACGAAGAAGGGAAAGAGCAATAGAGAATAAAGCTTGGAAGACTGAAGGAAACCGATCACCTGACCATGGGGCTCCCATGGAAAGCTATGTAGCTAGTGTGGACCGTCCCTGTGAAGAGCTGATGGAAGTCTGTGCAGCTAGCGTGAACGGTCCATGTAAACAGTTGGTGGAAGTCTATATAATTAGTGTGCATGGTCCATGTGAAGAGCTGATGAAGTCTATACAGTTAGTATGGATGGTCTCTGTGAAGGTTGTTGGGAGAAAAGAACGTAAAAAGTTACCAAAGCAAGAGTGTGGAAGACTTCTCGGAGTAAAAGTTTCCTCTCTGAACTAGATTCCCCTCCAAACCTCCAAGGTGTCCAGGGGTTCCCATATGAACACTCACATCTGTTGAAGGAATCATGCCTCCATTTAGCCTAAGAGAGAATATGAATGAGGTCTAATGGAAAATGCTGCTGTCCCTAAAATCCACAAATGAGCCCTTGCGTGGCCCCCCGATTTCTCTCCTGCCTAGCCCGGCTGCCTGCTGCCCAGACTTTTTCCAAATTATCGTGGGTGATCCCTTCCAAGAACTCCAAGATCTGGGAAAGGCTAAAAGTGGTCCTGCTTAGACAACCAAAAGCGAAGTATTAATAGTAGACCTCTTGGCAGAGAGCATGGTTACCATGCCCCAGCTTACAGGGAGAAGAACAGCCTGTCCTCTGGAGAGAACAGATAAGGGGTCCTTGTGGGGTGAAGGCCAGAGTTACAGCACACCCAAATTGGCCAGGACCTTTGTGCATACACTTTGGGATTCAATCTCCTAAATCCCAGTAGAAAACTGGGCATTCTCGCCACTTTGTTCACCATCTTTCTCAGCACATTTACTGATATTGCACTAAATTGATAGTTATTTAGTAACATTTATCTTCCCTCTTAGTCTGTGACTTCCTTAAGGACAGGGACTATTTTGTTATCTTTCTATTGGTGGTGCCTAGAAAGGTCCTCAAAAAATTCAGTAAATTAATAAATGGATGGATGGATGGATGGATGGATGGATGGATGGATGGATGGATAGATGGATGGACGGATGAGCTCCTAATCTTGAAGGTAGCTTTCTCTTGCTGATCTGCCCTCTCTATAAAGATCTTACTTTACACAACAGTGTAACTGTTGAAGTGGGAATACATGTGCACTTTCCAAGAGCTGATGCCCATGAGGTGAGAAATGGCTGAGAATCCCACATTGTCTCATCTGGGTTCAGTGGTGGTGAAGAGGTTAGTTCTAGAATTCTCAGGAAGTTCTGCAACTGAACTCAAAAGGCACCTCCCCCTCCATACAGTGTTTGGAATGCTCTGGGGATCTTTAGGCTCTCAACCATTATTGTTTCTTGAAGAGCCTCATTGTTTACATGTCAAATCTCAAAAGACGCTGCTATCCATCTTAGTGGTATTCAGTGACTATGTAATGTGACCCGGGTAAGCGTATCAGTAGTTCCATACGAGTTTGTGTTGTTTGTTATTCTACTTTTTAATGTAAGATCTGTGAGCCAGAAGGATATTAACTAAGTGATGCTGTACTCAGAACAGGTCTTATAAATGGTACATCCTGATCTTAGAAAAAGTTATCCTTATAAAATCCCATCTTTCCCTACCCTCCCATTAATTTATACTTAAATTATAAATAAAATAAAATATAAACATATTAAAATTATAATAATATATAAAATTTAAAATAAGTTATTAATTATAATAAATCTTAATTTTAAATAAAATAAAATTTAAAATGTATTAAATACAAAAGTATAAAATTACAATAATTATAGTAATATATAGTATGTAGTACATAATAATATATAGAAGTATAATATATAATAACATATACATAATATATAAGATTATAAATAAATAAATCTTAATTATCAATGAAGACAGCCAGAGTGTTTCCTGTCATCGGGGTCCCCCATACATCAAACATATAGTCATATTCTCTTCCTATTAAGCAAAGAAGTGAGGTCCTTGGTAACCTCGCAGAACTTAAATCACCTCCATTTCCATAAGATGAAATCGGAGAGGGAGAAAAACAGTAAGAGACTCTTCACTCTAGGGAACAAACTGAGGGCTGCTGGAGGGGGTGGGGTGGGGGATGGGGTAACTGGGGGATGGGCATCAAGGAGGGCACATGATAGAATGAGCACTGGGTGTTTTAAGCAACTGGTGGACCACTAAACTCTACCTCTGAAACTAATAACACACTGTATGTTAATTATTTTTAAATCAAAATAAAATAAAATAAAAATAAGTCATCTCTACTTCCAGCAGCCTCACTGCTTTCTGACTTCCCATTAACCCTGGCTCAGAAGGTGGGCTTATAAATAAAGATGCCATTAAGCAGCTCTGCCTGCCCACCCCTGGAGGAGACGGAAGAGTCTTCCTCGAAAGGGGACACAGAGCACGTAGTCTCTGTCCGACCTCCCAGCTCCCTCTCCACGTCTGTTTGATTCTTCAGGCCCCTGGTCTTGCTGCTTCTCTGCTGGTATCTCCAACATTCCCTTCAAATGCAAAACATAACTTCATCTTTTCCAGTTACAATCATAGTTACACAACTAAAGGAGCACAGACAAGGGCAAACACATGCTTTCAGAGAATGGGACCAGAGTCTAAAGTCACTCTTTCTCCTCCCAAGTCCTACCAAACTCCCCCTGTAGGTGACACTCTCAGTTGATGTCCTGGACTTGTTGGTTTAGATGTTCTCAGAGGTAGAAGGGTCCCTTGTCTCTTTCAGAAATGTATTTGCATTACTTTCTGGATGAGTCTTCCTGATGCATAGATTTAAAAGATCTCATTGATGAGTTAAACCTGTCTAGTCATATACGAACACCTTATCTTAAACATTTAAAACATTCTTAACAAGGGGGTGCCTGGCTGGCTCAGTCAGGAAAGTGACTCTTGATCTCAGGATCGTGAGTTTGAGCCTCACATTGGGTGTGGAGCCTACTTTAATTAATTAAGTAGTTAATTAACCAAGCCCTCTTAATAAAACTTTTGATTTTTCTAATGTAAAGAAGCCCTTGTAGTGGTAGTGTTGTTGCTGTTAGTGATTAATTTTCTGGCTTCTCTTCATAAGATCCTCATATCTCTACTCCTCATCCATAAGTAAAGGAAAAGTAATACATGCTCATCAGGGGAATAGCGACATACCCAAAGAGGTTGACTGCACTAGAATCTCTGTCACTAAAATAGAATCTAGATACTGGCTGTTACTGTCACTTCTTGGCTTCTGGTTTGTAATTTTAGCACCTATCAGGGTCCACTAGTCTCTTTGGTGAGGTCTTGTAATTAGGGTACGCTGCCACCAAGTGGTGGTAAATGCCATGTTCACATTAAAAATAAACTTAATCTGTGCCGGCCATGAATGGACCAACTATTCAGTAAATACAGTACATGAACCAAGAATGTCTATTTTTGAATAGCAAAAATATGAGTCTTGATCAAAATAGTTGAAGATTATGAACATTTTTTCAAGACAATATAAGACATTTTCATAAATGTATGTGCTAATGACCATCATTTAATTCCAAAATTATTGAGCAACTACCAGTTTTAAGGAAAGCAAGATCATAGTCCCTGAACTTCAGTAATTATGAAGATAATATACACAAAAAACTGATTTCATTACTCAACAAACATTAACAAGCACCTATGATATAAGAGTTATAAGAAAAGTACTTACAAAATGCTGTGAGAACAGAGAAAGGTAAGCCTGATTCCAGCTGTGAAATTCAAAGAAGGATTCCCCAAGAAGACAGAAATTTGTAGGGGGGTTTTAAAGATTTTTTTAAAAATTATTTGAGAGAGAGAGAAAGGGAGATTGCACGAGAGAAAGGGAGAGTGCAGAGGGAGAGGGAGAAGCAGACTCCCTGCTGAGCAGGGAGCCCAGTGCAGGGCTTTATCCCAGTACCCCGGGATCATGACCTAAGCCAAAGACAGATGCTCAACTGAATGAGCCACCCAGGTACCCTAAGAGGACAGAAATTTGTGCATGGCTTTGAGAGATGGGTAATCTTTTGAAAACTGAAAGTGGCAGGGAAGGACACTGTAAACAGAGGAGCAGATACCACTGAGGCACAAGAGTAGAAAGTATTTTTGGAGAAGGTGAACCTGGACAGGTAAGCTGGAGTGGGCATGCGGAGGGCGAGCACTCACCATATTGCGACTGCCTAATGCAATGGGGAAGATCTGAAGCAGTGGGATGAAATGCTCATGGCCGTGCATCAGCAAGAATCTCAGCTGACGGTTGGGTAGGTAGAGGGGCTCATGTTTGTCTGCTCAGAGAACACGAGAGACAAGCGAGTTCTAATTTTAGGACCGTAAATTTTGCAGTCTCATTTATCTGAGTGCTGTGAGATATATGAGGAGGTGAGAAGACCAGGAAGAGAGGAAGGACCAAAGAGAGGGAGGGAGAAAGGAGGGAAGTGGGATGAGCCTTTTCCCTGACCCCAGCTGTCTGCTGCCTGGTTAACATCCAGTAGCCATTAGTTCCATGAGGCCAGGTGATAGTTTGAGCTCAAACCTGCCTCAGGTTGGAGTCCTCATAATCAATTTCTGCAAGATACCAAGGCCTGAACGTACAATAGCACAATTTCAACTGTTTCTTTAAATGGATTTTGAGACTGGCTTCAGTGACCAGCATTGCAAAAATGGCAATGGACATCGCATCATAGGGCTGACAGGTTTAAAGAAAAAAATGGAGAAAAGCATTATTCTCATTGACATTATCAATGACTCCCTTTGCTTCTCAGCAGACGCCCACCGTGGACAAAGGGGGTAGGCTCTCCAGATGGAGGCTGGATGCCCTTCATGGTGAGGATGGAGCCTCTGTGGGGCAAAGACACCAGACAGAATCTGGATGTCAGCTCCCTCTCCCCATGAGTCCCCCATGCAGTGGTGCCTACAATTTTGGGTTGATTAACAGCCAGAAAAGCCAATACTGCTTCCTGGGAATCCCCCATAGGAGAACTTGGGTAAGGTTACTGTTGGTAACAGAAAAGTCTTGAAACCATGGGACCCTCTTCCCATGTCCTGTAGTGCAACCTCACCATGGGTGAGACCCGCAGAAACCCAGCAGGACCACCCAGCCTTTGTCCCACACTGTCTTCTTCCAAGAGCCACACAGAACCCTATGCTGAAGAAAACCAGGCTCTGTGAACTCAGCTGAAGGCATCCTGGTGGAGGAGGAAAGATGGGTGGTATATGCCTTTTAGGGTGATCATGTGCGGGTCCCAGGACGGGCTTCTGGGGAGAGATGGCTGTTGGGAGTCAGATGAGTTGCCTGAGCTCTTGGCCTCAGTTTCCCCATCTGTTAAATTGAGGGCATGGACATAACAGCTCATGAAGCTGTGAGGACTGGATAGGTAGGTGTCCTAGGAGATACCGATGAACCCCTCAATCGCGGGCCATGGTCCTCACTAGGGCTCCATTACATTCAAGGGGCATCACTGTGGAGGTGGACCAGGGTGTGCTGGGCCATGCCTGGTGCCTCGCTGCCCTCTGAGTGGCAGGCATTGAAGAATCCACCAGGCTGGGGTGAATTTTTGATACATAAAATGGACTTTTCCACCAACTATCCACCCACGCCATGTATGTGAGGTTGGGGAAGAGGAATCCATGGGGTATATCATTGAGCACAACATTCCAGATTCTACTGCCCTTATCTGCCTTTATACCTCAAGATCCCTGCAGGGAACCCCCCCCCATACCACCCTCCCAAGTACTTCTAGGGGCCCACCAAGGGGTATCTGCTGTGTGATGTGCCCAAGTCATCAGCTCACACCTGCTGGTTCTTCTTCCCTTCCCAGCGAGGGGTGGGGGGTGCATGGGAAGACCCCCATCTCTACCTGCTGCTTTACACATAGGCCAGCTTCTTCATCATTACACTGTGAAAACATATGACACTGGGCAGGAGCTGCCCCCAAATTCCCTTGCAGAAGAGGGCAGAATGCCTCTGACAGCAGGGGAAACAGGACTATATGTCACTTGACCTTCTTCCTGACCCTGCTCTTGAATGTGGGCTGGATGGTCACTACTTGGACGATGTGAATGTGATGCCATTCTAGTCTGTGACGGGACTAGCAGCTTCTGCCATGATCTCTCGGGACCCCGTGCTGCCATGTTACGGCGTGACCATTCTACTGGAGAGAGCACACAGAGAAGCCCTAGCGAAAGAGGGCGCTCAGCTGAACCAAGCCACCCAGACCCCCCTGCCGACATACCAGGGATGTGAGTGAAGCCATCTTGGGCCACCTTGGGCCAGATCAACAACTCAGGCGGCCCCGTAGATGTACGCCACTCCCAGCCAGGCCCTGCCCAGCTTCCGGACCTACATAAACCCTGAGATCTAAGAAAAGGGCAGTTATGTGCAACCATTGAGTTTTGGAATAGTTTTTGTCAGATGGTGACAGATAAGCAAACCCACTTCTGTCCCTGTTGCTTTATTCTGTTTCACACCAACAGCGAAGGGATGCTGTTTGTGTCCTGACTTACAACTTGATTTTCGGTAGCTACAGTTTATTTTATCATCACAACCCCCATTAGAAACCCACACCTTGCCCCCCACACCCCAATCACAGGGAGAGTGAGCCAAGTAATCTGTTCTCAGAATCGCCCCATTCCTCTAATGACCGAGGCCACAAAGAGTGTCTGCCTGACCCTTGCGTTCCCTCGGGACGGATTTTATTTCTCACCAGAGGCTCCTCAGACTCTCATGCGAAGCTTTGCACAGGTATAGCTCACGTGGCAGGAGATCCCACAGCTCAGTAGTAAAGCCGGAGCTTTGCCATGCGTACTTTTCCTGTCCACTAGCGAAGGGGAACGTCCTCACAACACCCAAACTTTCTCTGGATCCAGAGAGGCTCCTGCCATATCTCTTGTAAGAAAAATGAGGTGCCTCCTAGGCCTCTTTCCTCCCAAGATGGGCCTGTATTTCAAGGACTTTAACGGGTGCTGCTAGCACAGTCCAGGCCGAGGGATTTCAATAGGTTTTGGCACATCAGCTGAACACGTTGGAATATTGTCAACACAGATTCCGGAGCCGCTCAGGGCTGTGCACGGGGGCGGTAACTGGTCAGATAAGATCTGTCTGGCATGCATTCTGCATGCAGAGAAGCATGAAGTCCTCTTGATTCAATTCCTGTCCATTTCAAGATAAATAGGGGATCTGGGTAAATAAGATCTTTTACAGTCACTTGGAGTTGGTGATGCGGAGACTGACAACCATGTATCAAGTTCACTCGTTTGGGGATCCAGGGGCCTAACAACTTACTAGATTAGAACATCCTGGCCTCTCTGATATGGGCCTTTTAAAGTTTTTATGTTTGACTCTCGAGTCAGTGTGTGTGTTCACTGGGAAACCCTTAGTATGCCATGACAAAGACGTGGCCCATCTATAGGATAATGGAAACCCAGGAGCAGACAGAGGCATGTAGCTGGTGCTAGTAGCCATGAACCATCCAGTGGGATTTCATTTTTGTAACACTTCTAGTTACCCGTTTCAACAGTGTAGCAAGCTATCTACTGTTTCCCTCCCTTACAGGTGAGAAAACAGGAGCCCACAGAAACTATGACTGAAATAATATGTGGCGGAGATTTCAGATGTGGCTTTTTGGAAGCCAGATCTGTGCTCTTGAGGCTTGCCTGAATCCCTGTAGTGAACATCTCTTGCTTCATCTCACCCAGAAGTCGTGCCTTCTTCTCCTAGTGCACCTTGTTTCCGTTTGGGGAGCCAGCCCTTCCCTTCATGTTGCAGTGTTGGTAAGAATGGCAGCAAGATCCCCCCATCTTCCAACCTCCAGACAAGGATTCCCCTTGTTGGATTCTGACTCCTGCATATTGAAAATGCTGAATCAGATCTATACTGACAATGGCACTTTGTACTTTCAAAAGCCTGGTCGTACCTCTCCTTCTACCTGAGCTACTCTGTATTCAATCAGGTTATTTTTGTTTGTTTGTTTTCATTGGATGCCTGGTACTGCTGCTTGTGACTCAAGAATTCAGCCTCAAGGCCCCAGTCTAAAGCCTATTTCAGCATATGCTACTTTCATTTCTAATTCCTTCCGTTCCAATGTAAAAGTTAGATAATATGAAATATGATGTGTTTTTTGCTGATGATTATGTAATGGGATATTAGATGGGATGTTTCCTGTTGTCTCAGAATAACCAAGGACCCCAACTGGAGTCAAAGAGGTAGAAAATATCATTCATCCCAAAAATAACCCAAAACAACCAAAAACCTCTCTCAGGGCTTGTTACGGGATGAACTGCTGTATTAACCATGTCTTTGATTCTCTGTATTCTAATGCTTTGCCATCTTGAGGACTTGCTGGCCATGGAGGGACTCAGTTTCTAGTGACTGCAAACACAGTACCCCTGAGATTATCATTCAAATGCAAACCAACCAACCCAATGACCACAATTCCATCTGCTCTTTAGAGTTCCACACTCTGGGCCTTGTCCACCTACCCTAATCATCCCAGGGCCAGGTACCAGACAGAGGGAGAGGCCCTGTGCCCCAGAGGCAGCTGAAACTGTTCAAACTGGCCTATCTTGCACCCACTCACTCTGCTTTCCCTATTCCTTCCCACAGAAACCACAAGAAAGGCTCCTGCTCATGGCTCCCCCTTCCTCCTCTGACTCTTGACTGACTCTGGGGCTCCCCATGTGGCCCTGCGTGCCACATCTTCTGTTTCTCGGGAATCTGTGAACATAATAGACTTCCTACTTCATGACAGTCATTTCTGGATCTGTGTGCCTCACTGTGCTTGATTAAAACAAGTCTCTGATACCCTCTAAAACACTGGCCTTGCTCCCCAGAGACTCCCCGCCTCCACCGGCTTTAAAAAGAGAATGAGAAGAGGAAGGGGAGAGATGTAAGTACAGATCTCATCAGCCTTATCCTAAACAAGGAAGAGGAGAGGATTCAGGACAATCTCCTACAGGGGTGACGGGGGCCCGCAGGAAGGGGATCCACCATTGAATTCTCCAACTAGGGATCCCCCTTCTTAACAGACTTGTTAAGCGACAGTATCTGGACACAGTAAAAGAGACCTGGAGGCAAATGCGGGAGAGAGAGAGAGAGCACAGAGCAGGCCTTAGCCCACTGCCGGGCATGGCCAGGACACACGTTTCCCATGGGTCAAGGGGACGTTGTGGAATGCAGCTGGGCTTGGGCCATCTTTCCGGTACCCCACCAAGAAGGCTGCCTGCCAGACGAGCGGACTTTAATAATGGAGCTGACGAAGAATGGACATGAGTCCAGAGCCAAGATGCCTGTGTCAGGGAAACGGGCAGTAGGGGAGGCCCCACAGGGCGTTCCAAAGACTTCAAGCAACACCCCCAAGACAGCCCGCGTTTGGACATCTGCCACACCACACAGAGCTCATGACTTGCTGGTCAGTATCAACCAGAGAAGCAGCAGCGGCGGCAGCCTACAGAAGATTGTAAATGGACCCAGTAGAGGAAAACAAGGGGTGATGGGGAGAGGGGGTTGGGTGGGGATCAATGACAGGGGGCAGCGCAAAAGGAGCTTCTGGGAGCTTTCTCTTTCTTGATCTGGTTTACACAGTGTGTTAGTGAAAACTCAATGAACACATTATAGTGTCTACACTTTTCTGTATGCATGTTTTTCTTCAACTAAAAATCTACTCCCCCCAAAAAACAAAACAAAACGTGGGACATCCAAAATATCTGCTCTGCCCAAAAATGAGTCTCCATGACTCACTTCCTCCCTCATGTCCTGTTCACTCTCCTTGGTGCAGCTTCAAGCTAAGTGTCTCTAACACTGCCGTCAAAGGGAAAATGCAGGCACTGTTTCCTCCGATCCTTCTGGGTGGTTCTTTTCCAGCTTGGGGGTGTTGCTTCACATACCTGAGCTGCTGAGCCCTCGTCTGGAGCTCAGGGGGTCCACTGCTTGGACTTTACAGGGCTGACCTCCTTTGTTTCCCCTCTCATGATCCCTCTGCTACCAGATTTCTAATGTCTAAAAACCTTGCTTTCTATATTTTGATTTCTTGTTGTTTCTGTGGAAGGGTAAACTTGGTACTCATTACTCCATCGTAGTCAAAGCCAAAGTCCCCAGATTTATGGCTAACCAAGTCATATCTAATTCAGCAGCATTTCTAAGTGAATCCAATTTATCAGATTCTTTGGAGAGCTCCTTCATAGAGTTTTCATAGCATCAAGAACCCTTCTTGTTCATATTCATTGTTTTGCATGGTAAGTACTAGGGACATAACCAAGTGTGAGAGAAAATGATTGGCTCTCTGGTAGGAGCAGAAGCTTGCAGGTGGACCTTGAGCTCACAAGTGTTTTGTTGCTGTTGTCACTGTGACTTCCAGAGAGGATAAGGGCTATATGTGCATCCCAGGACTCTCCTGTTATGAAATCATTTTTGTGCATGCTCTGTTTGAATCATCTGAGGAACATCCACAAGATATTTAGTTTTAAATTCAAGAGAGATATCTGGGTTGGAAACATTGATTTGCATAATCATAAGCATACAGGAGGTAGTTGAAGCTGAATATGGGGGCGAGAGAGACAATGAAGAGGGTGGAGGATGAGGAAAAAGGAGACTAAAGGTAAGGCCCATGGAGCACTGACATTTAAGAGACAGGCCAAAAGAGAAATGCTAGAAACAAAAACACCACCACGAATAGCCCCTGGGTCTGAGTTATAGTAACTAAGAGTGTGGGCAAGCTGAGAGGCAATCAGTGAAAGGGAAGAGTTAATCAGCTTCTCTGATAAAACAAGCAAGTATTAGAAACACACTGACCCCACAACTTCCAGTGAACACAAAGGGCCCAGTGATGAAGGTAGGTGGCTTCCAGTATCTGGACTAACACGCTGAGTGTCTGAACAAACACGCTCTCTATGTTGGACGAAGACCATTTTCACTCTTCATTTTGGAAATGCACAAAGTGCTCACTATAAGAATAAACAAAGAAAAATCCCTAAATAGAGCAAAAATATCCAAATTAATAGGAAGAACTTAACAGTTCTCTGCTATATTGAGAACTAGTAAGTTAAAAGGAAGTGTTATTTCAGGAAATAAGAAAAAAATTCAGGGAAACCTCTAGTATGTCGTCTCAGTGAGATTCAAGAGCACATGCATGTATAAAATCGGAGAAGAAACAGAAAAAAAATCTGAAATCAGGAAAAAATATTTGATGATAAAAAATATAAACATCAAATTTAAAACACAATGGAGTAAGGAGCAACATAGTACATGCTGAAGAAAACTAAGCAGAGAATTAAAGCCAGTTCAAGAAATTCTCCCAGGACTTAAAGAAAAGGACACAGAGAAGTTCTAGTTAATGTACTCAGGGAAAAAAAAAAGTATAAATGCTGGAAATTTCAGAAAAACAAAAATTACCATAATTTGAAGATTCCATAATTGTCTTCCCAGAAAATCTAAAAGCCATGGTTAGAGAATGATTCAACTAATAAGAAAATTCAATAAGTTAGCTATTCATAAAATGGTTTAAAAAACAAAAAATTGAAAAAGATGAAAAGGTAACTTAAAACCTATGAGTTAAATGAATAGTAAACATTAAAAAATGTATCCCCATTACTTATCAAGTAGGTGCTCACTGAAACCATATAGTGTTTATTATGCAACAAATTAGCCAAAAAATTAAATAATTCATCAGTGTTTGTCAAATATCGGGGGAAATCAACCTTCTCACAGATTGGTGATAGGAAGCTAAATCCTCACAGACTGTAGGCAATCAGACAATATGTTTATGTGTTTAAGAATTTTTATATGACTTTTGATGCAGCAACCCCAACTTCCAGGAATTTATAGTAAGGAAATAATCATGAACATGTACAAATATATAGCCACAATGACAGTCATCATGGTATCATGGCCCTGGTAATAATAGTGAGTTACTGGAAACAACCTAAGTTTCCAACAATAGAGCATCAATTCAGTAAGTCATGGTATATCTATATGATAGATGATGTTTACCTATTGCTATTATGGCAGAAAACATTAAGAAAAGAAAAAGCATATAATAAGCTATGTAACAGTGACTTCTAAGAGGCCATTGCTTCCCTATCTCCTAAAACTGTATACACCAGAATGTTAAAGTCAAGATGGTGGAATGGTAGCTTAATTTGTTTAACTTCCATCTTGTGTTTTCTAAACATTCCAAAATTAGTATTAAGTAACTTTTGCTTTCATTTGTGTTTTTTTAAAAGCTATTTTAACACTTTTCCCTGAAGTCTCTGTCTCTCGTAGTTGTATTTTTCCATTGGGATGGCAGGAGTGATAGAATTTTGAACCCAGGATAAGGATCTAGCTCACCTCTAATTTGAAAGATTTTAGACCTGTCTAATTTACCTATGAAGTCATGAAGAGATCAAAGGAAAATCAAAGATGGGAACATGAAAATATATGTCTATGCAGACTTGAAACTCACAGACAGGAAGAGCATAAAAAATGTGACTAGCGGTAAGACGTTACTAGGGTCAAAAACAAAACCTTTTAAAACTTTGCTGAATTTTTTTTTCTGTTTAAATATGGGTTGAATAAGTACGCTGCTAGATAAGTTCCCTGAGCAAGAAAAATTTCCCATACCTTCATAGCAGATGAAAACATCCACAGAACTTGGCCGAGTGTCATTGTGGGAAAAACCCTCAGTTCTCTGCATTTTCTTGCATTCTCTACCCACCCTGCCCACGCTCACCCTCATTTCTTCTGGAAGCCGCAGAAATTAGATTGTGTTATCTTGTACACGTAGCTGCTGGGTATAGGAGAAGGAAGGCATTTAGAGCCTATTTGCTAGTCTGAATTACACGGAATGTCTAACAAGAGAAGCATGGACTTAACTGAGTGCCTTTCACTTTCCTCATTAAAATGGCCCATATTTTGCTAAAGGGCCTGGATTTTCTTTATGCAATGCAGGCTCTGCTCTGTCTTGTATAACTGAGGCACAGCGGTGACCCTCACCAGTCAATGCGTCTTAGCAAGAACTGAGGAAGGATGAGGAACATCATTTTAGAAAGCCACCAAAGGGCCACTTGGAAAAGATTTTACTAAGCACCAGAGCACATTCTCGGAGGACTACATCATTTTACCTTTGCTTGCTTATTCTGGGTTTGCATGTATGTGAACCGTATGCTTCCCCTCAAAGGCAGTTTATTTACCTTGGGAAAAGAAGTTTAAGAGGACTCCAAATGGGCCAGCAGAAGTCATTCAAGCAGTTGGTGCTGGCGGGAAAACCCACATCTCGTTCTAGTTTGGGCTTCATGCCAGGAGCCCAGAATTTGGGTTCTAAAATGTGTTACACCACAGTGTGATTCCACAGACAGATTGAACACAGTAAAAACATATCAACATGCCCCTGGGTCTTAGAGGTCGAGAGGAGACCAAATAGTCCTCCCCTATTAAATTTTTATCCCATAGCAAGAGAGCATACCACAATTTGCTTCTGTGTTTCCTATAGTAAGCCTTCTTATGAAGAGTGGATTCAATGGGCAGCAAACACCCCCATTTGACTGGTCATAGGCTGGTCTGTTTGTGTTCTGCACAAAGTAGAGGAAAGGGATCTCTCAGAGCCAGAAGTCAGCCTGCTCTATTCCATCAGTGTCCAAGATAGAGCTGAACAGACTCTCCAACACTTGGCTCTGCAAAAGGGCTTTCTAATCAAGCCTGCTCCTCAGGAGCTCAGACAGACACAGCAGTAAGGCCCCTGGATCCAAGAGCGGCTCTTTTCCACCAACGTCAAACACGTTTCACAGCTGACCTGCCAAGAATGTGGATCCTGCTTCAAGATACACAGTCTGAGACAGCTACACAAGCAGCCAAAAGAGAGAATCTCCATTGAGTCTGCATTCTGGTATATCCCTACAGATGGACAGGGTGTATACGGACTGGCAAGGAGCCCAGCCGTTGGCCTCCAACTCAAAGTTCAGGATTACTTCAGAAGGAGATGAAAGAGATAAAGCAACTCTTCCAAATATGCCTTTGTTTTCCATGGGGATTTGTCAAGTGCAGTGGAGGGAGATTCTTAGGTCAATGCCTTTATGAGCTGTTGGACCATGACAGGTCCCAGGGCAACTGTATATCCACCATGAAGGGTGCAGAGACACCCAGGCTAGGGGAATCTCCCCAAAGTGCCTGTGTTTCAGCTTGTCTCTGACCATCTGTATGGCCTCCAGATCTGTTTGGTCAATAGGGAGGTCAGTATGGCATAAAGCAAGAACACTCCACTAAGGGTAAAGAAACTGGGATTTTCTGGGTGCTTGGAAAGTGTATTTTGTCTTGCTAAACTCAGTTTTCATATCCTTAAAACAAGGGAAGGTGGGACAGCTCTGAACCAGAGGTCCCCACAAATGTGACAGTCTATTGTGTTTCCTGCCTCAAAGATCCAAGCACAGACACTCCCAGCAGAGTGCAAAATGCATGCAAAATGGCACTAATCCTCAGACTGGTGGGAAGTCCACTGGGGTTGGCATCCCCAGACCTTGTGTTACAATGGTTAGCCAAACATCATTTGAGTGATAGGCGATGGGGGTGGGAAGCACGGCCTGCTCCCTCTCCCCAGGTGCTGTGTTCCCTCTCTGTTCTCAAACTTGAATACCTGCCAAAAAGGGCTTCTAAGAGAAGTGAGGATCAATTTAGTTGTAAGTGTTAGTGGCTCACCATTATCTAGACCAACTCTAAGTAGCCAAGGATCTGCTCCTGGGCTCTCACATTCTTTGTCCCAGTGACGCCTCTAGCTCACTGTTTCCAGATATATACCTACTGATTCTCACTTCTGGGCTTTCATGCTTGAGACTTCACAAATCTGGAGTGCCCTACCATTTCCTCCACTGATGAAACAACAGAAATAAACATGCCTACTTCTGAAAAGAAAATGTGCATCCAAAAAAAAAAGGTAGCAAACATACAAGAGTAGAAACATGAGGCAAAACGTTAACAAATCTCAAAATCACAATGAAATGGATCACTTTCATTTTTTGCATTACCCAAAATTCTGACAATAGAAGATGTAGGAGACTGTTTGTTAGAGACAAGTAATTAGAAAAAGTTTTGGAAAAGTTTCTTTAAAATGTATCTCTGGTTGCACCTAGCTGGCTCAGTCAGTTGAGTGTGCAGATCTTGATCACAGGGTTGTGAATTCAAGCCCCATGTTGGGTGTAGCGAATACTCTTTTTTAAAAAAATATTTTATTTCTTTATTTGTCAGAGAGAGAGAGTGAGCACAAGTAAGGGGAGCAGTGAGCAGAGGAAGAAGCAGGCTCCCCACTAAGCAGGGAGCCTGATGCAGAACTCCATTTCAGGACCCTGGGATCTAGACCTGAGCTGAAGGCAGCCATTTAACCAACTGAGCCACCCAGGAGTCCTGGGTGTAGAGATCATTTAAATAAATAAACTAAAAAAAACTAAAAATATATATATATTATCTCCAAAAAGACTTTAGGCCCAGATGGGTTTTTTAAATGGATTTTTTAGAACTTCCCTGAAAAAAAGAAAAAAAGAATTGTCCAAACCCTTCTAGAGAATGGAATTAAATCACAAATCACTTAGTGATTTAATTCCAAAGAATAGAGAAGAGAAAGCAAAAAGAGAGACATGACAGTGGAGGAACTTGTAAATACATCTCCATCAAGTGATGAGGGTTCACATTCCCAGGGGCATCAGGTATCCCAATTGGGGGAAATTCTTCAGGATAGCATCCAGTACTCCTCTAAACTCTCAAGGCCGTCAAAAGCAAGAAATGACTGAGAAATTATCACAGAGCACAGAATTACCACAGACCACAGTTTTCATAGGAGACATGAAAACTCACTGCAATGGGATACCATGAACCAGAAAGAGATTTTGAAATAGAGAACATTAATGGAAAAAGAGTGGGCATCCATATAATAACTGAAATTTAGTTAACAGAGAGGTTTTTGTGTTTTGTTTTTGTTGTTGTTTTAGTAGGCTCCACACCCAATGAGCCTTTTAGTAGGCTCCACACTCAACACAAGGCTTGAACTCACGACCCTGAAATCAAGACCTGAAATGAGATCAAAAGTCAGATGCTCAAAATGACTGAGTCACCCAGATGCCCCAATGTTAAGGTTTCTTAATTTTGACAAATTCACCGTGGTAATGCAAGAAACTGGGTGAGAGACATGCAGGAACTCTCTGTGTTTTTATAACTGCTATGCAACCTAAAATTGTCCCAAAACTAAAAGTATAAAGGAAAGGTTAAAGGGGAAAATGGTTATGATTATATCCATAGAGAACAGGGGAGATTTAGGGCAACAAGTTCTTCTATAGCTATGGCTTAGATGCTCATGAGGTTGGGAGGTGTGACTGTGCTTTCCAGAACTCTGGTCCATGACTTAAAGGTACTGACTAAAGATGGAGGTACGACTAAAGATGGAAGTACATGGCTCTACACACCTGGTGAGGCTTAGGAGTATAAAAGCACCATTGGGCTTCCCCTATTAAAGAATGAAAACTTAGGAACATCAGACCAAAATCAGTTCTGGTTTAGCAACCCAACACCTAACTCATTCTAATAAGTGTTTTCTTTTTTCTTCCTCTTCTTCTGCCAATTTTCATCAAGGACAATCTCAAATCACTTACAAAAAGTGTAGGATTTCTGGCATGCTCATATCAAAACTGACATCTTACAGGTCCCCAGGGGGAGGACTGCGGCACTTTTCCACCCCTCCTGACACCAAAAGCACTTCTACCATGACTCCCAGGCTCTCAGCGCTAACCTGTTTGTTCCTATGCACACACCTGCTAGCAGAAAACCGTTTTAACACAATATGCTTTATCCTTTCCCACTAGCCATGTGATCCCACTAATTACAGCCAACTTGTTTTTCACCATAATCTTCCATCACTAAGAATACAGTTGCTTGATTTCTGCCTGAAACCTGCATTCTGATTCAGCATATACATTCAACTGTCAGGAAACGTTGTGAAAGAACTTTGAAATAAGCAAACAAGTTTTGTGAATATGCTTTCAATCTAACACTAAGTACACCTGCCCACTTCCTTGTCTCTTTAAGGATCTGTGCCATGCATGCTCACTGAGCTGTTTTATCCCTCTGTAAATACAGCAAGTGATCCTTGACCATAGAAACACAAATGAGTTTTGTTTGCTAAAGATGCACTTGAGAGGTGCCTGGGTGGCTCAGTTGGTTAAGCATCCAACTCTTGATTTTGGCTCAGGTCATGATCTCAGGGTGGTGCGATCAAGACCTGCCTGGGGCTCTGTGCTCAGTAGGGAGTCTGCTTGAGTTTTTCTTCCTATTCCTCTGCTCTTACCCCCACTCATGAGCACAATCTCTCTCTTGCTCAAAAAAAAAAAAAAAAAAAAAAAGGAAAGAAAGAAAGAAAGAAAAAAGAAAGAAAAGTTTCAGGGTCCATCAGATCCTAACATGCCTTTTTACTATTTTACAAAACTCTTGTAAATTTTAGGTAACGTCCTTTTCCGACTTAGGCCTTCCCCCCCCCCCAACTGGTTTTGTTTTTGTTTTGTTTTGTTTTGTTTTTAAGGAAAGATACGCAGTTCTTCTTTAGAGCCTCCATCAATGCCTAGGGGGCAACCTCTCACCCTAGGATGTGATCACCTCACTAGGCACCCAGGTCTCTGCTCATCAGTAGGGCTCATGCTGCCCTGAAATTCCAAGTTGCAACCCAGCATTGCACTAGTAATAACAGGATGGAGAGCATGGACATTTTCCCATTTCGCACTCCATTGACTCTCTGGGCAACATCCAGACTCCAAAGTGGCTGCTGGATACCCTAGGGACTTGGCCATCCTCTCTGGCCATTTCACTTAAAAACTGAGAAGCAGCATAGTGTAATGCTTGAGATCACAGATCATGCGGCATGGAGTCAGATGCTGCCTCACCATTTAATAGTCAAGGACACTCCCCTACTCTGTGACCTCTCTCCTCTGTGCCTCAGTCCCCTCATCTGTAAAATGGGGCTAACAGTAGTACCAACCTCATAGAAGTTGTCCGATGTTTAAATGAGTTAATACACATACCAAGCACACAGCTAACTTTTGAGTAAAAGATTAAACATTCTCATAGGAACTGCTATAAAATACCCTAACTCTAACTTTCCCATTTGAGTTGAATTTCTCTTACTAGAGAGACAGGGCAATGCAGAAAGGGGAAATCTTCCAATAGTTTGTCTCTAAGACAGAAACTGCTTCCTGGTTGAGTGAAAAATAAATAAACTGTGTAGCTAAGACATCTCCTGACTGAGGCTTATGCTTTTCAGTCAACTGTTTTTAGCAGAAACTCATGAATTCTGTGGGCAAAGCTTACGCTGAAGACGGCCAAACACAAGCCTGAAGTGAATCAGTCAGGCATCCAGTGTCTACACTGATCTAGAAGCGATAATTATGCCTCTGACATTTTTTCTGGAAGATTCTTCTTTTGTTTAATAACTGCAAATCTGGGGGTGGGGTGCTTGGGTGGCTCAGTCAGTTGAGTGTCTGCCTTTGGCTCAGGTCATAATCTCAGGGGCCTGGGATGGAGTGCCAGGAGGCCTGCCTCTCCCTCTCCCTCCGATCCTCCTCCCTGCAGCTCTCTCTCTCTGTCTTAAATAAATAAGTAAAATCTTAAAACAACAACAACAACAACAACAATAACAACTGCAAATCTTTGACTGTTTCCCTTGATTTTTTTAATCTATACTACTAGCCTACCTCTATCTGCCCAAATCATCACTCTCTCATTTCAGAACCTCACAGGGTGCTCTGATGCCAGGCACATGGTTGCTGAACTCCCAGCTGGCACTGTGGGTCAGGGCCATTCCTAGCCCAAGCCTGTCCCTCCACCAGCTTGTCCTCCTCCTCTCCTCAGCCCACCCTCTTGAACCAACTTCTCTGCTCACCCCACCTCTAGGGTGCTTGCAGTGCTGTCCTCAGGCACAGCCCATCCCCTTCCTCTCTACCAATCCCGTGTCTTTCATCTTTAACCCAACCCAGACACAGACAGTGCTCACAGAGAAGACGGTGAGCTGGAGGTAGGCAGGAGAAACAGATGGTACGATCATGTTTTTTATCTTCTCTCCTTGCAACACTTCTGACACCGAATGCATGCAAGATTTCCCCACACCCACCCAGCCTCCCACTCTCCAGACACCAACTGAGTGCCCAAGATGTCAACTCCTTTCTGACACTAACTATCCAGAGTGAGCATGGACCCCACAGGTCAAGGGCACGGTCCTGCAAAATGGCACCCCACCCCCCCAACTTTGGATGCCCACCTACATCCCAGGCTGTCACCTATACTTAATGACCAACTGCCTATAAAATCAGCATTCCCTTGACCCCATCCTCAAGTTTGATAATTTGCTAGAGCAGCTCACAGAACTCAGGGAAACACTCAGGTTTAGGAACAGCCGGATGGAAAGGATGAGGTGTGGAAGAGTCCCCAAGAGCAGGAGCTTCTGTCTCATGCTGTTGAGGTGTGTGTCGGGGGCGGTGCATGATCCACCCCTCCCTCCATGCCCAAGCCACCAGGAATTTTGGTGGAGGTACCCGTGAATGTGAATGAAAGCCTCTCCAGGCTTCCCCCCCACCCCCAGAATCCGGAAAGCCACCCAACTTTCTCACTTGGGAATAATAAAAGACTGGGACCCTTGACAGTCGAGAGAGAGAGAGAGACAGAGACAGAGACAGAGACAGAGAGAGAGACAGAGACAAAGGCAGAGCCAGAGGCAAAGGCAGAGAGCCTGCGAAGAGAGAAGCAGAGAGAGCAACAGAGACAGAGAAGCAGAGAACAAGAGAAGCAGACAGAGAGCAAGAGAGACAGAAGCAAAGAGAGCAGCAGAAACAGAAGCAGACAGAGAGCAAGAGAGACAGAAGCAAAGAGAGAAGCAGAGCAAGAGGACCAGAGCCAGAGCTAGAGAGCCAGAGTGTGAGCCTGACCTTGCTTCATAGGTCTCTCCTGACTGAGCTCGGGTCTGTCAGCTTGCATCAGATCTCCGTGTCTGTGTCATTATTTCGCCTGCCAGACATCCCGTGGTTCGGGACCCACATCTCTGCTGAGGCTGGTCCCCGGCAACAGGTGTGGCACATGGATATGTTCACCAACCACAAGCTTTCTGGAGCCTGGAGTTTAGGGATTTTTTTTTTTTTTAATGGGGGCTTCATCATGTAGGCAGGATTGATTTTTGACTCATTCAGCACTGCCTTTTCCCTCCTGCGATGATGAGGGTGAGGATAAAAGTCCCAAGCTTCTAGTCATGGCTTGGTCTTTCTGGTGACCAGCCCTTACCCTGAAGGCATCCAGGAGCCCCCCAGGAGTCACCTCCTTAGCACAAAGGACACTCCCATGACATTCCAAGGGGTTTAGGAACTCTGTGTCAGAAGCCAGAGTCAAAGACCAAATATTAGAGCAAAAGATGTTCCTAGTCACCCCATTGCTCTGGAAATTGCCAGGATTTTAGGAGCTCTGTGTCCAGGGGGCAGAGACCAAATATAGATTTCTCATTAGGTACACGGAGGGTCAGCAATTGAGGCAGGTTTTCAGTGTAAGTGGAAAAAGAACAAAGCAGCAAGCTCCAGGCCACACAGTGAGAATCAACAGTCGGAGCTGGGGCCAAGAGGGGGACACCAACCACTTTAGCACTGACTCTGGGAGCACAGATCACGTGGTTGTCATTGGTCGTTAAGGTGGGGAACTCTCCTTTCTATGGAATGCGTTCTGGTTGAGAACTGGGTGATGGATGGCAGGTCTGTGCATTGAGGTCAAGAGTCTATTTCAGACGGAGCAGAGTTCTGTCTTTACAATCCAATGAGATATCCCATCACCCACTAAATGTTCCTTTTCTGTATGTGTAGATCACTTTGGTTATTCTGCTAGAGAATTTTATTGTACTGGAATACACTGTGTTTTTTCCTTCATCTAGCTAGAATTCCGTGAAGAAAGAGACTACATTTTTGCTTCTTTGGCCATCAGTGAAAAATCCACTTATCTGTGAGTGATAGAAAGGTGATCACAGCAGTTTGAGAAATTGAGGTTAATTTTCTTCATGTATCAGGAAGTCTGAAGGTAGGTGACCTGGGGGAGTTACTTGAAAGCAACCTGAGTTCTTTCTGTCTTTGCTTTTTATCAACCTTAGCATCTTGGCCTTTGTCCTCCTACTGTAACCTCAGAGCCACCAAATAGCTGCTGTAGCTCCAACCACCATAACTGTGTTCCAGGACAACTATTGCTCTCCCAATCAGGAAAGCAAAAGATTTTTCAAAGGTCATGTAAGAAGATATCCAGTTTATTTTATTAGCCAGAACATTGGGTCTGGGTCAGGGCCATCCCTAGCCAAGGGGACCAAGATCATGGGTCACTTTGAGGCCCAGGATGAGCCTCCCCTGCCATGACTTGGAATCGGTTTTGGCAAACAATAACTCCGAATTTTATCTCTGGGGACAGGAGCCCACCTATTCTGGGATCAAATTATCTCCACAGCTATGTGTCCAGTGGGACAGCTAACATTAAGAGTTTACTGAATGTCAGACACGGTTCTCAAGCTGTTACATGGATTCCCATGTTACCCTTGCAACGACTCTCTGCGGGTCAATACAACATTAATCCCGTCTTAGGACAAAAATGGAGGTGCAGAGAAGAGCAAATTCCTAAGGCTGCAGACCTCATGGGCCGCAGAACCAAGAACAGAGCCCAGGTCAAGTGACTGGAGAGGTGCTTCGTCCCCACAACTCTGTCCTCGGTGGCAGAGGGGTCCATAAAACTGGCTGAATGAATGAACAAATGGAGAGATGGATGAATGCATGACTAGTGAATCCTTTTCCCAGAAGAAGATCTAAGTTGTGAGGGGCTTTCTGTGCTGTTTGAAGTCACTGTTCTCCATCCGTCTTAACAGGGTCAGAGTGTTATACTTGAACAGGATTTATGTCAGTTGGTTGTGCTCTGGGGGGAGAACAAAAAAAATCGTGACTTTTCTTGCTACGTTTCCTGCACAACAGAAATGAGGCAAAAGGAGTCTGCTGAAGTCTGAGTGTTATCAGCAGACTGAAGTAAAACAACTGTACATACGTGCGTGCCATGGGCCAAAAAATGAACAAAATGCAAAGCACGTCCAGACTTCAGCTGAATCCTTGAACGTTCTCGTAGTGTGTCCCAGGCCCTGCTGGAAAAGGAGGGAAGAGGGGACTCGGGGTCAGCGGAGATCAGAGAACTGAGTTTGCAGATACTGTCCCAGCACAAGGCGAACTCCAAGGCTACTGAGCAATCTTGCCAAACATCTCAATATTTTGTCTAGCCGCTCGAACATCCTGACTGTGAAGAAGTGGTCGGATTGTTCTGGTTTCATATGGATATTTGGCGCCGCTGGAGACAGAGCCTGGTCTTCCTGAGGACTCCCGGGAAACACTCAGACGCTGCCTCTAAATGGAAACCCAGGACCCCTGGACGCAGCCGTCATTCAGTTTGATAAATACAAACACACATGCAGTGAATTTCTTCTCCTGAACAGGTTGTGAGGCTAAGCCCATGGAAACACACGATGCCCAGTTGAATCTGAATGTCAGACAAACAGTGAGCGAGTGTTTAGTATAAGTATGTCCCCAAATGCACTTTTTTTTCCATTTCTTTCTTTCTTTGTGAATGCAGAAAGCCAGACACACGCAGCGGAGACGACCCAACTATCTCAATTCTACTTTGGTAAAAATGATTCTATAGAAAGACAAAAGGATGAAAAGGCAGCTCTGGAATCGTGATGTTCAGCACGGCCTGGATTCCACTGGAGGTAAGTTGGTCCTCTCTCCATTTCAAAAAAGCAGAGGAAACATGGCTAGACAGGGGCATACCCCCGACTTTCAACCAGGGTGTTCTGATTCTATGCCTGGGGCAGAACCCCCTCCACCTCATTTCTGTTCACTGCCCTGCAGGGCAAGTTACGTCTTGAGTATGTGACCACAGGCAGTGGCTGGCATTGGTACGAGCAAATGGTCACATGCAAGAGGCATTTGCAACAGAGTAGTGAGGATGGAACAGTAGCTATGTGGGACACACCTCATTTCAGGGCCTGAGCTGGGGGGAGGTGCCCGGCAGTGCACCCAAGGACCTCAGTGCACCCAAGTGGGCTCTGGGCAACAGCTCCCCGCCCCCCAAATAATTTTAACTTCTTGTAATCCACCTAGAATCAGGGAAGCACTGAATTGTTCACGCCCCACATGTTCCTCCTTGTTGGGAAAGGAGGATGCGCTGGAGAGGGTTATTCACGCCAGGAAGCAGAATGCAAAATCCAGCTCTGGACCCATGTGTGTGTCACATAGCTAGAGACACCTGCATCATCCTTTCTGGGGTTTCACAGCACAAATGCATCCCCTTGCTTACAGAAGGCCACTGAGGTTGGCCAGGGGCGAAGGGCAATGCTCTCCGTCTGATAAGGACAGGCACAGAGCCCCGGAAGGAGGAGGCCCACCTTGGGGCTGAGATTAACTCTGAGAGCCAAGCTGGGAGGAGTGAGCTATTCTGGGCGTCTGATAAGGACAGGATTTTCCATTTTCTCAGTGTGAGCAGAAGTCAGGCCCCAGGTTTGAAAGTCCTCATACTTACTTACCCATTGTTTCTCGCTTGATTTGATTGCATCCAGACCAAATTGTTATTCTTATTCAAAAGCCGGAGGGGGATGGGACAGTGCCTTGTCTCTGCCTGCCACTCGGTGGGGAGGTGTGGAACCTTGCTGAACGTGTTCAGCCTTCCTGACTCCTCATGACACCCTCCTAGAGGGTGCACAGGTCACCCTGAAGCAGGATTACCGCCCCTGCTCCCCGCCCATCCACAATCCAGGCCCCTGCTGCAGGGGAGAGAAGACGCTGGGGAAACCAGGACGGAGCACACTGAGTATCCCACCTACAAAGGGATCCCGGGAGACCCTGTAACAGGAGGAGGTTGGTGGGGGGATGTGAGAGGACCCAGCTTGTGGACCCAAAGGCTTCAGAATGCATGGGTAGGTTAGTGGGGTGGGGAAGGGGGTAGGCAGGATGCCTGCTTTCCGTTTTAGCAAATCACAGTCCTGAGAGCAGATAACATTCTTCCAGCACCCCACCGAGATCACTCTATTTCCACCCTGTGTCCCCCTCTGGTTGAGTTTTGTGCCCTCAGTTTATCCCTCCAGCCACGGTGGACTTGTTTTCCACTCCTGGAATATGCCAAAGGAATTTGCTGTCCAGGAACAGCTGGCCTTACAGTTCCCTTGGTCTTGAAACTCTGCCGCAAATAGTCCAACACCGTTACCTCTAGTCCACGGAGTATCAGCACCTTTGGGGCCTCCTCAGCGAGCCTTCCAGAAGCATTTTTATTAAGGTACCAAAACATCCTCAGTCTCTCTCCACCTCATCCCCCACTTGCATCCATAGTGTGTTTCGCTATTTGAACTTGCCCTGGTAATTTATTCTATTGCATTGCTTAATTGCTGCCTGTTTTCATCCCTCAACTAGAACTCGTCTGGAAGGGGGCTGGTCTGTCTTGTCATCACTATGTCCTCGGCCCCTTGAACAGGGCAGGGCACTCAGATGGCACTTTATAAGTAATTGTTAACTCAATGCTGTTTCATGAATGAGTAACTGAATACAAATACCCAGCGTCCCCCCTCAAAAGGAGGGGAAGAAGGAAGGAGGGAGGGAAGGAAAAAGGGAGGGAGGAAAGGTGGAGGGAAGGAAGAGGGAGGGAAAGAGGAGGGAAAGAGGGAGGGAGAAAAGGAGGAGGGACGGTGGGAGGGAAAGAAGGAAGAAAGGAGGGAGGAAAGGATTGAGGAAGGGAGGGAGGAAGCGAAGGAAGGAAAAAAGGAGGCAGGGAAGGAGGGAGGGAGGGAAGGAAGCAAGAAAGGAGAGAGGGGGGAGGGAGAAGGGAAGGAAACTGAGGTACTGGCCTGGAGCCTGCGAATTAGCACTTGCGTCCCTTAGGAGATCCCACTCTGAAGCTCTGCTCGGAGGTGCACAGGGCCCCTTAAACACCCATCTCCTTGGTGGGAGCACCATGGGCCACAGTCTCACCCACTTAGACAGTGAAGCCAGGTCATCTTCCTCCCCAGCCCTGTGAAGTAAGCCGAGCACCTAAGTACCCATGGGGTTGAAGATGAGGAAGCGCATTGGCTAGCTGCCACTTAGGAAAGCAAAGAGCCACCTTTCACCATCAGAACATGACCCAGAGACAGGCAAGCAGTGATTGGGGTTCTCAGGAGAGACCTGCGTGGGGCACAGGGGGCAGTCCGGGAGGCCGGACCCAGAAGTAAAAGGGGCATCATGAAGGAAGGAGCCATCGCAGCAGAGAACACCCCCTCCCCCAGCATGGAGAGGGACAAGAAGAACACTGTCCCTCATGGCGCCGAAGGTCAACCACCCAAGGCCAAGCCCAGGTGGAAGGTCAGAATGAGGAGGGCCGACGGCCAGAGGAAAACTGGGTCCCCCAGGTGCAGTGACTTGAACTTGGGAGCCCAAACCCAAACCTGCACTCTGTCCCATATCTGCCAATGCATTCTTCCTCCCCTTCTCTCTCCATTTGGAGCGAAATCCCCTCCACTGCCCCAGGCTCTGGAGACAGGGGCTGCCTGGGAGCTCAGTGCTCTTTTGTGTTTTAGGCTGAGGAGGAGCAGAGCAACTATTAAAAAAGAAAGAAGTTCACAGTGACCAGGAATACCCTTCGCGCCATGCAAATGCACGCTGCCCCAGACATCACTCTCCGCAGCTCTATCTGACCCGAATCTGTGTGCTCCTGCTTGGAGCCTGCCCCCTGATGCGGACCCGCAGGCCATCCAACACAGTCAGCCCCTGAAAGCACTAACCCTTTTGCGGCTATTTTTCTTGCAGGGATGATGTCTCTACTCTGACTACTGGGACTTCTCTTTCCAAAGCGATTTTTCTTCTGCATCAATCCATTCTGCCTTCTGTCTCTGTGTAGTAGCTTCTCGTTGCTGTTGAAACCAATCACTACCAGCACCAGCGGCTCAGAACAACCAGAATGGACTATCTTACAGATGCAGAAGTCAGAAGTCCAAGATGGGCTTCCCTGGACCATAATAAAAGCGTCAGCAGCTGCCTCCAGTGGCTCTACAGGAGAATTTGTGTCCTTGCCCTCTCTGGGTTCTAGAAGGTTCTGAAGTCCCTGGCTAATGCCCCTTGCAGCAGTTATAATACCCCCAACCTCTGTTTCTGTTGTCACATCTTTCCTGGCCCTCCTGCCTCCGTCTTCCTGCCTCTCACTCTTCTTCCATCTTTAAGGACCCTTGTGATTACATGGAGTATATCTGACTACTCTGAAATAAATGGAGCTCAAAATCCCTAATCCCAGCTGCGAGATCTCTGTAGCCACAGCAAGTCACATATTCCCATGTCCTTGGACATCTCGAGGGAGGTCATTATATTTCCTGCCACCCTCTTTAAACTTAGAGTATTGTTTTAATTTAAAAACTATAGCAATAACAAAAAGAAAGCCTGATTCTCCCAAATTTTGCTCTTTGCCCATCTCAGAGTCAGAAACCCCACTGCTCGGCTTAGAAGACATCTCTTTATGAGGGATTGGAGGGACTGAAAATGCACAGCCAACGAGTCAGAAGTCACCCCAGACCTCCACGTTGGTGTGCAAGAACCTTTCTTTTAAGAGCTTAGAACACACTAGTTTGATTGCAACATATTAATACCACAGCATTCAAATTCATCTTTTTAGGGAGCGGCTTCTGGGGATTATCCCATCCCAGAAAAATAACCATGTATTATTTCTTTATCTATTTCCAGGAAGTGAGGTTTCCTCACCTCCACCCTGCTCTCCTACTGTCAAAATAGCTCTCAAGGTCAAGACACTTAAGCCCAGATGGCCTATTTTCTTCTCCCACAGCAATGGAATTAGAAAACAGCCACCACCTCTGTATATCAACATTTTTCTGACATATAAAAGTAATGCGTAGAATCACAGCATTTAGGGCTCGAAGCCACTGTACGGATTGTATAGTTAATCTGTTTCGTGTCCCAAAGGAGCAAATGGAAACCCAGGCAGAGAGAGGGTCTTTCCCAAAAGCAAGCTATTAAGTGAGTCTTCTGCTTTTAAAATCCTCTCCTCAGGAGAAATAGTCCAAATCCTGTTCCTGATTTTCCCCCACCCTTCTTGCCTTCTTCATCCCTTTGGTAACTTTTTTTTTCCTAAGTCTCCTTGACCTGCCTGCAAAGGCCAGGTCTTGCACATGGGCGAACCACTTCCCCGGTGGACGCCTGGCCACCGGGCACCGTCCTGCACCCAGCTGTGGAAATCTCTCCACCCCGGACCACATTCCTTGGCGAGTGTGCTAGGCGGGGAAGCTGAAGGTCAACGTCCCTTTCTCTTTCCTTCCAAGTAGACACAGTCTAAGGGTGAGTCCGGAGGCCTGTATTTCGTGCTTCCTTGTTCACATGCATAGAGGGCCGAGTCCCAGGGAAGAACAGGTGTTTGCACAACCCGAGCCCTCTGAACCAACCCCTGCAGCGGGAGGAAAGTTGGTGAGTGAGGGGGCGGGGCTTCCTAGACTTGCTAACTCCAAGCGGGGGCTCAGCCCTGGAGCTGGGAAAAAGGCAGGGTTTCCCAAGGAGAGGAAGAGAAATAGATGCCAAATGTATTGAACATCCAAAGCAACCAGCCAGCCCCGCCTGCCCCAAACTACCACTGTACCCCTGGGCTCTAAATTGGCCAAATTACTACTGAATGCACACATATATTGTATCTTCAATAGTATAATTTTTTTTTAATGCACAGAATTGGTTTAGAGAGACCTCCAAATGCACCCAAACTCCTGTAACAAAAACTACTTCAAATGGCCAGAGTGGTGCATAATTTTCTAATAACTTTTCCTAGATTTTAACCCTAAATTCATTAGGGCAAAAGAGGAGGGCAGTCTCAGGTCCAAATGGCTTTTTGCAGCATTCATTCAGAAATGCTGCTTTCACCTTTGAAGCATTGACAAAGTGGGTTTTGATTTAGAATTGCTTTTCCCCCCAGGGGTGGGGCAGAGAAACTTGGGCCCCTTTGTTCCACAAGAGGGACAGGTCAAGATATATGTGGACAATGTGTTCAGATGAAATCATTTTTAGACTGACCGGGCGCAGGGAGAAATGAAAATGTGAATTTTATCAAGTTTGAGAGTTTTAAGTTTTCCAAGTTCATATAGCTTTAAAAAAAATTTTTTTTTAATTTTCCATAGCTAATTTGTAGATGTATTTCTCTTCTGGATTTGGAATATTAGGACAGAAATAAAAAGTCACTGGATTTTTCTCTAACAACAAAAGTGTGTAAATTTGAATTGAGGTACAGATATTTAAAAGGTTGGAGGTGTAATGCACTTTAAAAGATTTTGATTTTATAGTGCTATTAAAAACTGTCATTTAGGGGCACCTGGATGGCTCAGTTGGTTAAGCGACTGCCTTCGGCTCGGGTCGTGATCCCAGAGACCGGGGATCGAGCCTTGCATTGGGCTCCATGCTCGGCAGGAAGCCTGCTTCTCCCTCTCTCACTCCCCCTGCTTGTGTTCCCTCTCTCGCTGTGTTTCTGTCAAATAAATACATAAAATCTTTAAAAAAAAAAAATCCCAGAGTCCTGGGATGATGCCCAGCACTGGGCTCCCTGCTCAGCAGGAAGCCTGCTTTTCCCTCTCTCACTCCCCCTGCTTATGTTCCTTCTCTTGCTGTGTCTCCCTCTGTCAAATAAATAATTAAAATCTAAAAAAAAAAAAATAATAACCAACCCTGTCATTTATGCTTTAAAAATAAAAAATAAAAGTTTCATTTTTTAAAAATAATTAGAATGTTAGGGCTAAAAGGAGTCTGTGAACAGGCACATCTTTTCATATTGCAAATGAGAAACACAAAATGAAGGGAGATCTCCGCAACACTTGGCCCAAAGGTCTCACCATCCTAATACACGTCTTTCCTCCTCTGGGAGGCATCTTCTCTGGGAAATACCATCGTAAGGTAGTTAATCCTCATTTCTGAGCTAAAAGCTTGACATAGTTTTTCTCTAATGCACTGGTCACACCTTCTACCAGTGGCTTTGTAGAAACACCAAGGATTCATCGGGCAGGACATCTAAACTCTGGCCCCCAGTGGAAACTCAGACATTCCACACAGAGATTTTCTAACATCAAATGTTCCTCTAACAGTTCCACCTTCCCCTCCACAAGCACTGGTCCCTGGGCTTTGGGTGAAGGCATATCATTGCCATATCAACCAGGATGGAAAGTCATCTGTAGTCCTAGGATCTGCAGCAAGAATGCTCTACCCCTGCGGTGTCCTCGGGGATCACAAGCTCAGGGCCTTGAGCAGATGGCTGGGAGCCAGTGTCTGGCAGATGGTTCCATCGGGAGGTCAGGGAGGAAGGGTACTTGAGGGCAAGCCTTCTGGACATGTGAGGCTCACTCTGTGCTGGGGAAGGAAGCCAGAGGCGGGGTATGGGTCCTGTCGGGAGTGGAGGGAGGGTCAGGGCTGTGACTTCGTCTGCATGCCCAGCCAAGGTGTGGGGCTGGGGGGAGGCGAGCAGGGTCGCCCCTGGAGACCAGGGATGACGGTGATGGGGTGTGAGGGAGGGAGAGGCAGTCTTCAGGACCTAGACCAACTGAGGCAGGCAGAAGCAGGGATTACAGGAAGCAGAAGCTGAAAAAGGAATTTCCCATCCATTCTGTGACACCCCATGTCTTTTACTACATTTCCCTAACATTATGGATGAATTGTGCCCCCCCTCCCGAAAAAGATATTTTGAAGTCTTAACCCCTCAGGACCACTGAAGTGACCTTATCTAGAAATGGGGTTGTTGTAACCAGGAAAGATGAAGTTGGTCTAGAGTAGGGTGGGCCCTTCATCCAGCATGACTGGGGTCCATATAAGAAGAGGGGAGTGTGGACACGTACTCACACAGAGAACAACATAGGAAGACAGACACAGAGGAAAGACAGCCATGTGAAGACACGGGCAGAGCTTGGAATGATACCATCTCACGTCAAGGCAAGCCTGAGATCATCAAAAGCCAGAAGAGACAGGGAAGATCCTTTGCTTGAGGATTCAGAGGGAGCACGGCCCTGCTGACACCCTGAATTTGCACTCCTGCGCTCCAAAGGTATGACACAATGTATTTCTGTCATTTCAAGGCACCAGCGTATTGTACTGCGTTAGGGAAACCCTGAGAAATGGATGCACACAACTTCTACGATTTGCCATCTCCGCCAGTTAAAGGAGAGAGACGCAGAAGCAAGATATTTGCAACTGGCTTTTTAACGAATGAGCCAAAATCTACCCAGACATATGCTATCACCAAAGGGCTCTGCCCTCCACCAACCCTGAGGCCAGACCACTTGGGTGGGGAGAGAGGACCGAGCTCCCGATAATGATTTCCATAAAGACACTCTCTTCCTCAAATCTTTTTCTCTCCTCTGTTCTCTTGATCCTTCTATGTTCTCAAAGTCATTGAAAGACTCTAAATGTTGCAGAACAAGTTTTCAGAAATTCCTGATGACTACCTGCATACGGGGATTTGTCTCCTCTGTTTGAAAGTTTGTATCTGTTCTATCTTGGTGTGTCGACAAGACCTTATTTTAACAAATGTTGTATGATTTAGAAACAACAGAGCCTTGCAAATATGATCAAGGGATGAGAATCTATTAAAAAAAAAAACCAAAGAGATTTAAAAAAGAGCCAAACACAACTTCTAGAAGTAAATGTATAATAATTAGAATTTAAACCATGAGGGATGTGCAATGGGGTAAGGCTTGAACGTCACGGGAAGGGATCTGATAATAATTCTGTAGGTTAAAAGAGACGGTGCTTTATTTCCCTCTTACTTAACCATCTGGGGTAAACACCCCAGGGCGGCAGGCTGTTCTGCTGGGGTGGGGGGGATCATTCAGAGACACAGGTTCCTTCCATCCTGTTGCTCAGCACCCCCTGGGCCATTACCTTCATCCAGTCACGAGCACAGATGGCTGGATGTTTTTCTTCCCTCTCTATTATTTTTGGAGCATTACTTTTATAAAATACAAGAAAAGGAGAGGGAGGAGGAGGGTAAGGAGGAGGAGCAGTGGGGGGAGGAACTGGAGGAGAAGAAGGAGGAGGAGGAGAAGGAGGAAGACGGAAGCAGAAGCAGCAAGGAGGAAGAGAAAAGGGGAAGAAGGACATAGAAGGAGGAGGAGGGAGGAGGGATGAGGAAGAAGAAGGTAGGAGGAGAAGAAGAAAGAAAGAGGAAGAAAGAGGAGGAGGAGAGAGGAGGAAGAAGGAGAAGGAGGAAGACGGAAGAGGAAGGAGGTAGGAGTAGGAGAAGGGAGGAGGAGGGAAGAGAGAAGAGGAGGGGAAGGGAGGAGGAAAGAAGGAGAAGAAGAAAAAGAAGAATTACCAGAATGCTCGGGTATTGTGAGAGGGCTGAATTGCCCTAAATGTCTAAATGCTTTTCAATTATTTAAGTAGTGCCATTGCAAAGCAGCCACCGTTTATGCACCTGTTGTACTATGCAGACAACTCTCTGAACAACATCATCCCAGCTGCCGAGAGGGAGAACTGTGTGTTGAGTGGCACCCACCACCTTCACGCACATCTACTGAAAACTTAGTCTCACAGCCACATCCAACCACAAAGGAGCTCAGGAAAGGCCAGACGCTGAAGACCTCTGTGTCCCTCTTCAATCCTATTGATACAGAAGAGGAAGAGAATGAATGACTGTGTCCAGCTGCTTGTCTCCATCCTGAATGGATTACAAAGCATCAGGGCAGAGTGCATTAGAATCTTAGGGAACTGAAGTGGAGAACCAAAGAAATCATGCAGGAGACCCTCCAGAGACAAAGAAATGGGAAAATAAAAGATGGCTATGAGTCCTGAGAAGGTCCAATAGAATGGGGAAGAGATAATATTTAAAGCAATGTAGACCAAGGATTTTCTACAATTGTTGACAGACACTAAGGCCCAGCTCCATGAATCACAGTGCGGGACCCTGCAGTTGGGCTCAGTTGTGAAGGCTTTCCATAGCAACGCATGAGATCTGCACAGCGCCCCCATATGGAAGGCATGGTATCATCACTATTTTACAGAGAGTGCAAGTGACTTGCCCAATGTCACACAGCTAACATGCAGCAGAGCTAGGTTTCCAGCCTCTTATCACAATACTATCCTATATTATCCCCCAAAATATCTGTACTGTTTTAATTCAAACCAAAAAAGCAATGCTTTAAAAAAATAAACACATAGAACTATTTAATTTACATTTAATAATTTAAAACTTTCTCTAGGTCAATTGACCTACATAAGACTCTGACCTGAATATTAAATACACACTACTTGAAAATATGGTATAATTGGTGCATATTTCCAGAACATCCCTCCCTAACCGCGGCTGAAATCCACCCCCAAAATGATAATGAACCAGAAAAAGAAAGAGAAAACCCTTTCTTTACAGTGAAGCTGGTTAGTGGCTCAGTCCCACACCGCGGACTCTGGACATCACATGTTCTCATTCAGCTGTAAGGAAGACCACAGGCCAGGCCATGTGTGCACAGGGAAATACCATTTTCTGTGGCCCAACAGGTGTTTTAAGGCACCCAACCTGCTCTGCATACCAGAGAGATGGAAACACCCCAGTTTCCACTTTCTCGCTGCTTCTCAGAACGGCTCCCCACGCTACAAGAGCCAGGTGGCAGGAAAAGGGCAAGGCTCCCAGTCCCAACTCTCTTACGGAGATGCTCACAACCCCAGGCAGATTGCTCTACCTCTCTGAACCTCAGTTCTCCACCTCTCAGTAAATGAGAGGCCTGATTTGCATGGGCCATTTTCAGACGTTCCCAAGACTCAGATCTTTTTGTCTTTACACACCTGGATTCTGAGACAGCACACAGGCAGAGAGAAGAGAATCAGCTCCTGTGGTTGAATCAGAGGGGCTGGGGCAGGAATCAGCCTCCATGGCTGAATGGCTGAATCTAGGGGTTGGGGCCCTCCTGCCCACCTGGCGTCTCTGTCTCCTCCCTTACGCCGCCATACAACAACTCTCAGACTCCTCAGAGGAGTTTGAAA
>PITA01002031.1:53638-173637 GCA_004023965.1 Spilogale gracilis
CAAGGAGGTTGGGGAGGGGGAGGAGAAGGAGGGACAGGAGCGGGAGGGGTGTAGGGGACAAGGGGGAGGGGAAGGAGGAAGAAGCCTGGAGAGGAGATAAAGTGGAGGAGGGGAGGGAAGAGGAAAGGAGAAGGGGGAGGAGGGAGAGGCAGCAGGGGAGTTGGGGGAGGGGAAGGAGGAAAAAACCAGCAAACTGAGCTCTCCAACTAGAGCTACAAGTCATTTTCAGGCTTGAGCCCAAACAAGATCTGACAGCGCCTTGGCTCAGTGAATAATTAACATGAAGCAACTAAACAAGACATTCATTAACAAGAATTATGTCGCCATCTCCCTTTTATGCCCCAGCCTATTAAAATGTCTTGCAAAGAAAGAAGCATTTGGGGGCGGCAGGTGTCACCTGGGGAACAGGCAGAGGGAAAGCCAAGAGCGCCATCCCTCTGAGGCCCCAGCAGGTTGAGGTGACAGCTCTGGCTTGGACCAAACATGTCAGCATCTCGTTTCTTCCACCTGGAAATTTATCTCAGCCCTCTGTGTAAGCACATCTGAAGAATCCCAGCAAACTGGAAACATGGAACAAGAACAGAAAGCCTCTTTTGTCCCGAGGGCAACAGAATAAAAAGAGCTGCTGCTGCTTCTTTTTTTTTTTTTTTTTTTCTTTCCAGGCCCTAAGAAAGAAATTACTCACTCTAAGCGCTCAGGCTGACATTTTCATGAGAAAACAAATTTTGGCGATTTCATTTACTGCTTGCAAACACTGAATGACCCGGAGGGATAGCTAAAAGGGATTTGCACAGATGTCAGCTCCTCCCTGTCTTCTCCTCTATGAATCCCTAGGGGGTGCCCAGGACCCTCTCCTATTTATTTGTTTGGGGGTAATTTGGAGGGTGAGTATTGTGTCTATGCACCCTGTGTTTTTCTTCAATGTCAGTAACAAAGTAATTCTTATATTGAACTTGCTCGGAGGGTTGTTAGGACACCGTGTGACCTGGCAGGACAGCTAAACAAGATTTGTGTGGACAGCTGCCTCAAGGAACAGCCCTGAGCTCCTCCTCAGAGTGACGTCCCTTCCCAGAGTGCCCAGAGCCCCTGCCAGAGCCCTTCTCCCTCCCCCACCTCCCACCACACAGGCTGTCCCCACCACCTGTCCCTGTCACCTGTGCTGTTCTCCGCTCTGATCTCCAGGCCCACTATCCCTTGCTGCATCAAATCCAGGATCTCACTCATTCCCAAATGCACCATTATTGTACCTGACTTTGAGGGGGAAAAAAAACCAAAAACAAACCCTGCCCATGAAAGATTGACGCCATGCTCTAACGTTCAGACCTTCTGGTTTATACTCGCTGAAGAGTTCTTGGGGTGCCTGGGTGGCTCAGCTGGTGAGGTGTGGCGTCCAACTCTTGCCTGGGGCTCAGGTCATGATCTGAGGGGGGTGGTGGGATCCAGTCCCGCATTGGTTTCTATGTCCTCCTGAGAGGGCAGGCTTCGGCTTGGATCGGCTTGGGATTTTTCTCTCTTCCTCTGCCCACCCTGCCACCGTGCTAGCTCTTTCAAATAAATAAACCTTAAAGAAAAAAAAACTTCTTTTAAGGCTTAAGTATACTTAGAGAACTAAAGCATTTATTGCCCTGCACCTATGTAAAAAGGAAACTAAATGCTAAATTAACTGATCTTGCTATTTCTGAAGTCCTTTCACATGCATAGTTCTGCACTGGAGAACCTCTTTTCAACTCTGAGTCCCCAGTGTCCACGTTCCTTCATACATCCCATCCTCTGCACCCTCAAGAGTGTTGGTGACGTGGGAACTCTTCCTCGCGGGTCTTTGAGATTTCCTTGTGGCCACAGACTTGTATTCTGCAATTTTTGATGTCGATACTTTCTCGGCAAAGCCAAGTGTTGATAGAGGTTTGCAGAAGATGATTGAGACCTGTTCCTTTCTCCCAACGGCTCTTAAACTGTCCCGCCATGCCTTCATAAGCAGAATGCTCACGTGGGTGGGCAATGACTCGATGTCAAGACTGCTACCTGGCCAGAAGAGACCATGAGGTGCCCTCCATGCTGAGACTCACCCCAAATTCAGAAATGCAACCGCATGTCCCAGCAACGAGAAACTACAGGGTACACAACCATGACTCGTTTATTCATCCCACATATATGTTGGGGTCTCTTGTGCATTTAAGTGGGGGAGACAGATAATAAGGACAGATTGGTATGATATATAATAACTAGTAACAAGTTCTATAAAAAGATGTAAAGCAGGCAGAAGGGATAGAATTATTTAAAAAGCTACTTTAGATGTGGCTTCAGAAAGGCTTCTGGGTAGATGATATTTGAACTAACCCCCAAAGAAGGGAGAGGAAGTCCGTGAAATTCCTTGATGGAAGAGCGTCCCAGGCAGGGCGGGAAGACAGGGGCCTGGGGCTGGAAGGATCCGGAGCATCCAACTGGTGTCAGGGGAACATTGTGGCAAAGAGGGGAGTAGACATGTCATGAACCAAGTAAGCAGCTAGCCAGAGGATAGATCTGTAGGGTCATGATAAGCCACCTAGCCAGCACTTAGGGCTGGTTAAACTGGTCAGTTGTCCTGAAGTGTGCCCAAGAGTCCTTTAATTCAACTGTGCTAGTTTCCTATGGGGGAAGAGTTTAGGGGTGATGTCCCCAATAGGAACATGAGTGAGACTCTCTGCTTTCCTTTTGTACCTGTTCATTATTCGCTTGAACCCCTTCCTACCCAAAGCTCCTCGGGGAAGTAGGTCTGTGCTTTGAGGTAACTTCTTGCAATAAATGTCGAACAAGAGGGACATGCAGGGAAAAAGGATGACAAGGATTTTTTTTTTTCTTTGTGGCCTTCTCTCCGTGCAACTGTGCCCTAGGGGATTGCTTGTTCCCCTGGCCCTGGACGAAATTCGAAGAGAAGCCACAGATACTCATTCCCACATCGGAATGGAAAAGCGGCAAAGACCCTGCGTTAAGGAGCCTGAGGGAACGGAAGGACTGCTATGGTCATCCCAGCAATCAGTAAATCTCTGAGAATGGTCAAGTACCTAGAAGAGAAACCTCCTTCCCACCCAGATGACTTCACAAGCCTCCAGGGATTCTAGGACTCGGAAGACCTAATGTTCCCACTGAAAAGGTGACAGTGAGGGTGGGGCTGCAGGGCAGACCCGGGTGCAAGGTGACCCCGGGAAGGCACCAGAGCTATGCCTTTGGAATATTCTACCGTGCTTGTGTACTGTCTTATGTGTTCTTTCAATTTTCAAATGATTCTAAACAAACCCAAATTTATATTTCTATATTTAGCAGCCCCCAGTTTGATTCTGATCCTGTCTGGAGGCTGCCTGGCCTCCTGCCACTGGTTAAATTAGTCTTTGGGTCATCTATTGCTCTGAGCTCACGAATGGCCATGGGATATTTTTAGCAACTGTACTATAATGTTGGTAGGACTGTGCATTTCTTTTACAACTCTGTAAAGTAATCTCTGATAGAGTCTAAAAGTTATGTCCCTTATTAACCCCAGGAAGGCCACAGCCCTCTGCAATAGGCATGAGAGAAGCAGACAGATGTGATTGTTTGTTGAGAAAGGCAAGAGCGGAGGACAGCCCAGTCGGAAGTCCATCCCACAAAACCCTGGACTCAGGCAGGGTGGAGCGGTGTCTCTGCTCTCCCTGATAAACCATTTCCTTTGCCAGGCCTAAAAAAGAGGCAAGAAGATGTCCTCCTGGATGAGAACCCTACGTGCCCTGCCTATGAGCCATGCCTGTGTGCCCTGAAGGATGTGCATGAGATCTTCCCCATCGCCATTACATCTCCCCATGCTGCACCCGCCGGGTCCCTGCACATGAGCAGCAAGATCCCCCTGCCTGGCTTCCCTCACACCTTCTCTCATGCCTGGATGCTTCTGCCCCACCTCTGCCTTTAAAACCCAGCTCACAAGGTGCTTGGGTGGCTTAGTCAGCTGGGCAACTGCTTTTGGCTCAGGTCATGATCTCAGGGTCCTGGGATCCAGTCCCGCATCAGGCTCCCTGCTCAGTGGGGAGTCCGCCTCTCCCTCTCCCTCTCCCTCTGTGCTCTCTCTCCCTCAACTAACTAAATAAAATATTTAAAAATAATTAAAAAATACTAAAAAATAAGACCCATCTCAAGACGTTCTTTGAGGAGGCTTCTCGCATCCTCCCAGAGGGAACTCTCCAGTTCCCGGTGTCCACTCTGATCCCAAGACGAGTGCTGCTCAGACAGGTGAAAAAGGAGATTGCACAAGGACCTACACATGGGCGACCTTATCTGAAGAAAGGGCGTGCAGTGTCGTTTTCAACAGAGAATAAAAGGCCATCTGATACTCCAAGAAAAGGTACAAACCTCTTTGGAAAGCAATATGCTGAAAACTCTTATGTTGAAGAGTGTGCACACAGCCCGTTTTGTGACTCAGCCTTTAAAAGCAAACCGCAGCAGTGCCATGGGAACAAGCCAACGCTGGTCTTCCCCGGGGCAGTGCCCCATGTCAGGGAAATGTTTGGCTAGCACATTACAAAATCATACTGCAGTCCCTTAAAAGATGGAGTCCTTAGAACTGGAAGGATTTTCTTGATATCTCATTAAGTGAGAAGAGCAAGTTGTACAGGAGGAAATGGGGAATGAGTGCTTATTGGGTATAGGTTTTCTTTTGGGGAGGGTGGACAATGGAAGCATTCTGGAATTATAGCGATGGTGGTCGCCTAACATCGTGAAGATACTAAAAGCCAACTGCATTGTCCCCTTTAAAATGATTGAAAGGGGGAATTTCATTTTCTGTGTATTTCATCTCAATTAGAAAATAACTCACGGGGCGACTGAGTGGCTCAGCTGGTTAAGCGACTGCCTTTGGCTCAGATCATGATCCTGGAGACCTGGGTTCGAGCCCCACATTGGGCTCCCTGCTCGGCGGGAAGCCTGCTTCTCCCTCTCTCACTCCCCCTGCTTGTGTTCCCCTCTCTGGCTGTGTTTCTCTCTGTCAAATAAATTTTTTAAAAAATCTTAAAAAAAAAAAAGAAAGAAAGAAAATAACTCAGAAGCCCTATATACGTGCATCATTTTGAAAGCATTGCTCTCGGAATTCCTTCTTGGTAAAGAAGACATTTGGTATTGATGAATGTGCTGCTGGGGATCGGAGCCTCCTCCTCCAGGGCCTGTGGGGAGCCCAGGGTTGCTGTGGAAGGGACTGAATCCCTCCAAGGGAAATAGAAAGGAGAGGGCAGGCGGGAGGCACCTGTCAAACAGGAATGTTGTGGGGGAACTCTAAGCACTCAAGAGCATGTCTTTCTAGCGTGCCTTCACAGACCCTCAGGAAAGCATCAAACAGGCTTACTGATCCTGAAGCATACTTAGTGCATTGTTTTCTTGTCGAAACTAGGAAGAGCACAAGGCTTAAATCATGATCAAGGTGCAGCCAAAACCAAGGGAAGGATAAGCTTCAATGGGTTACCCTTCTTTAGAAGTCTTGTTCCTCTGTGCCTCTGTTACCCAGGAGCACGTCTGTTCCATAAGGACAAGGATGGGGTCTTGTCCATCTCCGCGGTCGCTGCAATACTCAGTACAATGCCAGGCACATCCTGAGCATTCAATAAGCATTTATGGAATCAACATGGATACTTTTAATTGGGAGATAACTGACATAACATTGTCTACGTTTAGGTGTACAATGTATGGATATGATACATTTGTGCATCAATTTGATATATTTGTGTATCAATTTGGTCCATTTACCTATTGATTTGATACATTTGTGTATTGCAATGCAATCACAACCATAGTGCCAGCCATCTCTATCACAACACACAAGCACTTTTTTTTTGTAGTGAGAACATTTAATTTGGTCTCTCGGTGATTTTGAGGTATATAATACCATATTGATGATGGCTGTAATCACTATGCTGTGCACTACATTCCCAGAACATATTCGTCTTCTACCTGCAAGTCTGCAGCTCTCACCAACACCTCCCAATTCCCTCTGTGCCCCCGGCAACCACCATTCTACTCTCTGTTGCTCTGAGTTCAGCTTTGTTTTGATTCCACATATTAGTAGACAATGCACACTGAATTTGTCCTCCTTGGTCCTATTTATCTCACTTATCATAATGCCCCCAAGGTCACTTATTCTACTGCAAATGGCAGGATGTCCTTCTTTTGCATGGCTCGATAATATTATTCTACTATATATGCACCCTCTTTATCCACTCATCCACAAACAGAAACAGACAGGTGGTTTCCAGGTTCTTGTTACTGTAAAATAATGCTGCAATAAACATGAGAGTGTAGATATCTTCTCAAAACCCTGTTTTTATTTCCTTTGGATATATACCCAAAAGTGGGATTTTGGGGTTCTATAGTAGTTATAGTTTTATTTCTTGAGCAATCTCCATATTTTTTTCCATAGCGGCTGCACGAATTTGCCTTCCAACCAACAGGGCACAGGGTCCCCTTTTCTCTACATTCACACCAACACTTGTTTCTTGTCTGTTTGATAGCCATTCTGACAGGTGTGACGTGATATCTCATTGTGGTTTTGATTTGCATTTCCCTGATGATGAGTGATGGTGAGCATCTGTTCATGTGCCTGTTGGGTCATTTGGGTATGTTCTTCAAGGTCTATTCAGCTTCTCTTCCCATTCTTAATTGGAATTTTTGTTTTCTTGCTATTGAATTGAATGAGTTCTTTATATGTTTTGGACATTAACCCCTTATCCAATACATGGTTTGCAAATATTTTCTGCAGATTTCCTTTTCATTTCATTTCATTTTTGTTGTTGTTGTTGTTTTGCTCTTGCAGAAGCATTATTAGTTTGATGTAGTCCCACTTGTTCATTTTTCCTTTTGTTGCTTATGCTTTTGGTGTCACATCCAAAAAAATTATGGCCAAGATTCAACGTCAAAGAGCTTGTTTGCTTCTAGGAGTTTTTATGCTATCAGGTCCATTCTGAGTCCATTTTTCTGAGTGATGTGAGAGAGATATGAGTGATACGAGTCCAATTTCAGGTTTATGCATGTTGCTGTCCAGTTTTCCCAACACCACTTGTTTAAAGAGACTATCCTTTCTCTACTGAGTGTTGTTGGCTTAAGATGCATTTTTTTTTTCTAATCCAGAGATAAGTCAATAGCCTACTGGTTGACAGAGTTAATTCTCATCTCCCAAACCAAGGACTTTAAAGTCTCTGTCCAGTATTTTCTCAGTCTCCTTTGGAGGCTTTCCTTTGCCCAGCTGCATCTGTTGTCATGCCGTGGGTGCAAACACATCTTCATCTAGTACTTCAGCCTGGGGGAAGGAATTATATCCAGGCCACAGACGCCGGTGCACAGAAGGACAATCATGGTCCTGGCGGCCAGCACAGAATCAACTGATCGTTTTCCAGGCCAGAGTCCTCTTCTACCCTGTGGCTCCTTCCACACCATCCCGAGATTTGTTCTCTGCCACCCTGACCGCCCCCACCACCCACCCAGACAGTGGCTGCAAACCACATGTATAAGCAGATCGCACATTTAGCCTCACACCACCTGCAACAAGTTTAAGTCAAGGGAATAGCCTCTTTCATCTGCTTAGTTCTGTACATTTTCCTGAATTCTTTCATGGGCAGCATTACTGTCATCTCACAGTAACTTGAAGAGGTACATGGGGCAGCTTTTATGGCCCCATGCTATGAGCTATCAAACAGAAGGTCAGAAGGTTGAAGATGCAGCAAGTAAGCCATAGGATTCCCACTCAGGATTGAAATCATATGGACAGTTTTTGCATGTGAATTCAGCCCTTTGGGGAACACAATTTACCAGTTAAATAAAGTCAATGTACTTGTTATCTCTTTAATTATTGTCCCTTTGTTAATCATATTTCTCCCATTAGGTGCACTGTTTTAACATAAGAGTAAGCCTTGCTGAATATTTTAGAATAAATGACACATTACCACCCCCCCCAGCAAAGCACACCATCAGTTTGTAATGATAAACAGGTAAACAATCAAAATACAGTGTTATAATTATGTTGATATAATGAATATTTGTTGAGCACTTATTATATGCCAGGAGCAGGAAAGAGACAGAGAGGCAGATGTAGTGTGGAATTTAAGCAATGCATGGGAGCCTGAACACTTGGAATCAAATCCCTGCTGTACTACTTTAGCTTCCGCAAATTATTTCATGTTACAGAGTTTCAGTTTCCTCCTCTGAGGAACACACTTCACAGGATAGATGTGAGGATTATATTAGTTGCTACATATAAAAGTTTCAGAATGGTGCCAGGTCAGTGGGAATTGCTCAGTAAATGTTAGTATCACTATTATCACTAGTAGAAATCTATGATGGAAAGGGCAGCATCTACGATGAGAGAAACTCAGAGTTTTAAAATTACAAACTTAAAATAAATTCTCTGATTTAAAAAATAAATAAAACAAATCAACATATATTTACATATATGATCAATTGATTTTCGAGAAAGGTGCAGAAAGAATTTGATGGGGAAGTGGGAATCTTTTCAACAAATGGTGCTGCAAAAACTAGATATACAAATGCCAAAAACAAAAAATGAAAACCCACTTTGATCCTTACCTCACACCATACACAAAATTTACCTCACAACAGACCAAAGACCTAAATGTAAAAGCTAAAATTACAAAACTTCATCCAAACATGATCCCACATGTCCCTTTGAAGCCAACCATCTTCCCCATCCCTCCCTATATCCTTAAAAATCAATTATCTGCATGCTTTTGTCACTATACTTTTGCCTCTTTTTAGGAATGCACATAAAGTGGAATCACACAACACTTAGTTGAGTTTTTGTGTCTGGCTTCTTTGCTTAGCATAATGGTTTTGAGACTCATCCATGTCCTTGCATATTTTTGAAGCTTGTTCATTTTTACTGCTGAGTGGTATTCCATGATATGACTAGAACACAATTTATTCATCTGTTTACATAAGAACACTTGGGTTGTTTGTATTTTTTGGCTATTACGAATAAAGCTGCTGACGACATCTTAGTACAGGTCCTTGAATAGACATCTTCTTTTCACTTGGGTAACTGCTCACGAGAAACTGCTAAACTGTTTTTCCAAAGTGGAAAACAATTTTACATTCCCACAGCCTCCCAAAGCCAAATTGGGAGGAAGATGAGGACAAAAGAACAACTGAACTAGCCTCCAATGCTCAGAAGGCGAACACAAATGTCAGACCAAGCAAAAGAGCAATCTTTATTCCTAAGACAGGACCTCAGGAAGACAGAGGCACAAGTAAAGTACAGAACAAACAAATACCCACTCCTTGAGCCCAAACCAAAGGCAGGGCCTCAAGCTGGCCTAGTCTCAAAACATCTTAAACACAAGCTCACATTCTTCATTCATGTGTTCACCCTTTGGCATCCAGAATTGCAAATATTTAGGAAACAAGAAGATGAGGATTATTGTATATACAGACCAAGGGCCCTCCTCCTGAACTGTTTCCACTTCATGTGAGTACTTAATTCATATTTGCCTCATTTGTTTGAATTCATTAGGTAGGGACTGAAGTTATAATGAAATCCAATAGTTCTGTAAAATGCTAGAGGAAACATGAATAGCAGTGGAGCATTCTGTAAAAATGTCTCCCTGCAAGTCCTTCACAGACCATATCAGCCACAAGGCCACACAGACCTGGGCACAGGGCTATTTATCCACTTGGCAGAGGAAAGAGAGCACTGTGTGCTAGACAGGGCCGAGGGCAAGGGAAGGGATGCAGGCAGACCCAAAGGTCCAGCTGGTTGTACACATGGTTGCAGACTGTCCAGCCAAAATCAGCAGGTGGCAGTAGGGTCAGAGTTCAGATGGACTCCATGATCTAGGGTGGGGCTTTTCAAATGATATCCTGCAGAGCTTCAAGACTCCTCACAGTGGACATGAAGGGATAAGGGGCCACCAACTACCCTTCCCGGCCTTCAACCAAAGCAGCTCTGCTTTTAAGTGTTTAATATATTCAACTTTGCCAAGATTTTGTTGTTTTCTTAAGAAAAAAAGTTCTTGCTAAAAACAGTTTGAAAATGACTAGTTCAGAGCAAATCCCAAAAGAAAGCCTCTACAGAGGTAGAGAGGGGACATACATGAGTAATGCTGGCTGCAGCGCATATCAAAGGGAGTGTTGAAGACTGTGGGTAATACAAGTCCTCTAAAAGGCAGCTGCTACTCAACTCCAAAGAGGTAGACATTTCCACTAATGCCAGGGGCAGAGGTGCATAAGAGTGTCCATATGGACCAGACATGGGCCACAGGAGAGAAGGGACTTTCATAGGACCATCTAAATACTGTCCAAGAGACCTGCCTACAGAGGCATGAAGACCTTTACTACCTAGGTAGGTAGTAAAGCCTGAATTCCTAAGAGCAGAAGACAGAAGGAAACATGAGTGGCCACTGGAAGTAAACATATCAGATGTGCCACCAAAATCACACTTGAGTATTCTCAGTACAGACCCTAAAGAACCCACAGATGAACTCCAGGAAAAATGAGTCTGCTTTGCTCATCTATCTACTAACTTTCTACAGTTGGAAATGTCAACAGTAGATTACATGAATACTAGTTATGCTAGACTTTTCTGGCTGCCCTCTCTCCTCCCTCCCCCATTCAGACCTGGAGGGTCTTCTAGAAACTTCAGCCAGTATGCTGGGAAGAGCAGGAGGAAGAGAAATGTTGCCCAGTCACTCCCTACCCATGCATACACACACACACACACACACACACACACACACATACACACACACACACACACACACCCTTCCATAATAGGCAGGGCTAGGATGGAAACTTTAACCTTGAAAAAAAATTGGAGGCCCTTTTTTGCCCTCAAACACTGCAGTAGGCTAGATATATTAATTACTAAACCAAAAATACTCTTGAAACTAAAAATGACCAGAGGACATTTTAATTCTTAAGAATGAGCTGCCTGACTCTGTTGGCTGCCCAGGATTTCACCAAAGTGCAGAGGAGCCCATATCCCCAGGGAGCTGAGGGGGTAAGAATAAAATTGTTAAAGTAATAGTTTTTTTGTTTTTGTTTTTGTTTGTTTAATATATAGGGAAAGGGAAGGGCATTCCAGACCTTGGAACTAGGATGCTCAGAGGTATTAAAATGTGAGAGTTTGAAGAAGCGCAGGTGGGCTAGGGTGACCAAAGCAAAGGAGGTGAAAAGGGGAGATGGGGCCAACTTGTGGAAGACTTGTTTTCAGTGCTCTGAAGTGTGCCCTTTACTCTGTCACAGAGAGAGGAGTTCTCCGGGGATGCAGAGATATGTTCTGTCATGTACTTTCAGAAGATGCACCTGGGGACAGGGTGGACAGAGACTAGAGGCCCTTTGGAGGTTATTACAGTAACCCAAATGAAAGATGAAGGCTTCAATGAGGCCCATTGTGGTTGCAATGGGAAGAGGATGGATCTGAGAACCTTTTGGGAGCCAGAATGGATGGGAACTAGCTATTCTTTGGATGGGAGGAGTGAGGGAACAGAAGGCCAGGAAGGCCAGTTCTTAGAGCCTGAGCAACAGGAAAGTAATGGTGCCAATAGCCTGAATATGAGACAGAGGAGGGAGAACAAAGAAGGAATATGCTGAGTTCAGTTCCAGACATGGTTAAACGCCAGGTGCTACCAAGGCAGGACATTCTTGGAAGGATGTGAGAGCAGCTGGAAACCCTGGTTGGGGAGGTGCACAGAGGTCAGGGCTATGAGACCAGCTCTTCTCTCCCCGCTTGGCCTCCTCCTCAAGGGGCTAACTCCAGCATAAGGCACTCATCCACACTTGGAAAATTCTACCAATTATTTCTTAGCCCATCTTAGGGGTAGAGGAGAAAAATGGATCTCCTCTTAACATTTTCATTACGTTCATTCTAAAATTATACTCTCCTGATTTCCAAGGACTTCCAGTGCCGGTGTTGATATATAACCACATCACTTCACCCTCTGTATATAAGGCCGAATTACTTACACCTCTTCCAGGGCTCGCTCCTGACATGGGATGTCAAACAGAAATAGAACATGCGTCTCCTGCATCTGGGGGTGAAACCTTACAGAGAATTCTATGGGCTGCAATAAATAATCCCAGATGTTCCTGGAAAGGAGCTCCGTGCTCAGACAAGGTAGGGTCACTGCAGATTTATGAGTGCGTCCTCGAGTCCACAGGCTCTACACAGCTCGGGCTCGGGCCTGCAGACAGTGGGAGGTCTGAGAGGAATGCTACACAGGGACAGCTGGCTCCGTGACTGGGACACCTGGGCACCTCAAGAGTCACAATAACAGGGTCTGGCTTTTTCACTGCCATGCTCACTGTCAGAAGAAGAACGTGAGGTTTACTGAAATCTGAGTGTTTTTTCTGACAGTCATTCAAGTGTGATACCAAGAACACTGGGACACACTTGTACTCTTGTGAATCCAAGATCTACTCGGCATGCCCAGATGAGCTGTGCGTGGATGAAGACTGCCTCCTCTCCCTGTCCTTGCCTACCGTCCCTAACTGCCTTTCCTTCTCTCATGCACTCTCTCTCTCTCCCCAAATTTTCCTATAAAAACCCCTATCTTGGGCATGACTGGGTGACATTACTTTACCTCTGAAGATCTTCATTTTCTCACCCGCAAGATGAAGGTGTAAGACCTCAAACTTGAATATGCATACTATTCCCCTGAGGTTGTTGATAAAACACAGATTCAGATTTGGAATCAGAATCTTATGGCAGGGCCCACGATTCTGTGTCTCAAACAAACTCACGGTTGATTTCAGTGCTGTTGATCCGCGAAGCTCACTTTAAGTAGCAAGAGGAATCATGATGGCAAGGAGTCCTCACCTGCAGGGCCCTCTCTGATTATGTTCACACTTCGCTGCCAAAGTCCACTCACAGAACTGGCCTGGGAGTTCTGGGGATGTATCCCACCTGGGGAGGTGGGGTGGGTGTGGGGAGAAGGTGAATATGGTAAATATGCATTCAAAAGAATTCCATTGAATATTTATCTTCAGTAGATGATCTCTAAGTACTCTTTTGAGTTGATATTCTAGAATAGCCATGGTTCTCTTCAAGGGAGCATATCTTAAAAACTGTACATGTATGAAAGAGTCTTTATGGATTCACTGGGGTTGATGATGGATCATGGAGGAAAATCTTACAGAAATCATAAAGGGTCAACAAAGTAGGACCAAAAAAGTTTAGTTCATACAAAAGGTTAATAAAAGAACTTAAGAGGGGCACCTGGGTGGCTCAGTTGGTTAAGCGACTGCCTTCGGCTCAGGTCATGATCCCGGAGACCTGGGATCGAGTCCCACATCGGGCTCCCTGCTTGGCGGGAAGCCTGCTTCTCCCTCTCTCACTCCCCCTGCTTGTGTTCCCTCTCTGGCTGTGTTTCTCTCTGTCAAATAAATAAAATCTTTAAAAAAGAAAAGAAAAGAAAAGAAAAGAACTTAAGGGATGCTGGGTGGCTCAGTCAGTTAAGCATCCGCCTTTGGCTCAGGTCATGATCCCAGGGTCCTGGGACCAAGCCCCTCTTTGGACTCCCTGCACAGCAGGATACCTGCTTCTCCCTCTGCCTGCTGCTCCCCCTGCTTGTGCTCTCTCTCTCTCTCTGACAAATAAATAAATAAAATCTTTTAAAAAACAATTTATTTTTTCAGTGTTCCAAGATTCATTGTTATGCATCACACTCAGTGCTCCATGTAATACGTGCCCTCAATAACCACCACCAGGCTCGCCCATCCCCCCCACTCCCTCCCTGAGAGAGTTAAGGGGAAAAAGAAGAGAAGGTACAAATAAACACAAAAGAAAACAGGAAAAAAAAGTAACTACACTCATAGAAGATATTCTAGTAACTATAAAATAATATTGTGAGCAGACACCAACAACTTTCAAAACTTGGAAGCAATGGGTGAACTGTTTAAAAAGTATAAAATGCAAAAATTTTAACATGAAAATTGGAAGATTTATTTAGATCAACAATGCTTAAGAAATTAATAAGAGGGGTGCCTGGGTGACTCAGTTGGTTAAGCGACTGCCTTCAGCTCAGGTCATGATCCCGGAGACCCGGGCTCCCTGCTTGGCGGGAAGCCTGCTTCTCCCTCTCTCACTCCCCCTGCTTGTGTTCCCTCTCTGGCTGTGTTTCTCTCTGTCAAATAAATAAATAAAATCTTAAAAAAAAAAAAAGAAATTAATAAGAAAAGAAACTTTCTCGGGGCGCCTGGGTGGCTCAGTTGGTTAAGCAACTGCCTTCAGCTCAGGTCATGATCCTGGAGACCTGGGATCGAGTCCCACATGGGGCTTCCTGTTCGGCAGGAGGCCTGCTTCTCCCTCTCTCACTCCCCCTGCTTGTGTTCCCTCTCTGGCTGTGTTTCTCTCTGTCAAATAAATAAAATCTTTAAAAAAAACAAAAACAAAAACAAAAACTTTCTCTCTATCCTCATACCCAGACACAAAAGACAGACCCAAGTAACCTTCAAGTACCAAAACTTCAAGTAATAATTAATCTTCATGTTATATTAATTGCCTCCCCAACAAAAAGATTTTTTAAGAGAGGAAAAAAATATAACCTTGACACCAAAACCAAACAGGGACCATACAGGAAAAGAAAATTACAGGCCAGTTTCACTTATGAAAAGAGATGAAAATCCTAGATGAAATATTGACCAACAGAATCCAACATATATTTCTTTTTTTTGTTAAGATTTTATTCATTTATTTGACAGAGAGAAACACAGCTAGAGAGGGAACACAAGCAGAGGGACTGAGAGAGGGAGAAGCAGGCTTCCCGCTGAGCAGGAATCCTGATGTAGGACTCGATCCCCGGTCTCCAGGATCATGACCTGAGCCAAAAGTAGTCACTTAACCAACTGAGCCACCCATGCGCCCCATCCAATATATATTTCAAAATAATTCATCATAATCAGACTTTATCCCAGGTATTAAAGGATGAGTCAACATCAGAACAACTATCAATCTAATTCACAAAAATGAACACAGAAATCTCAGATGATGACCTTAACAGATAATGGAAAAGCATGTCATATGTGTCACACATTCTCAATACAAACATTCCAAAAATGGGGATGTAGAGAGGCTCTCAAATTGATAAAGCCTACCTTTCAAAAACTAGAGCAAACCAAATACCTACTGGAGACTCTTTAGAAGGTAGAGAACAAAGCAAACATGTGCTCCCACCACTACTCTGTGCCATGGTTGGATAGGTCTTATCTAATTCAATAAGAAAAGAGAAACAGAAGATTGAAAGAACTAGGAGTTACTGTTATTTAAAAAGGCTATGTTCATTTACACAGAACACTCAAAGTAATCAAACTAAAAAACATCCACTGAACAGATGAGTAAATAAAAGAATGGACAGGATGGTTCTGCAGCATTCCCAGACTCGAGATCAACACATGAACACAACATTGTCCGAAAAGCATTTTGGAATGGCAGTTTAAGGAGCTCCATATAATCTGTCTTAGTCTGTTTAGGCTGCTCTAACAGAAGATTACAGACTGGGTAGTTTTTGAACATGGGGAATTTATTGTTCATAGTTCTGGAGGCTGGAAGTCCAAGATTGTGGTGCCAGTGTGGTTGGGTAAGGGTCTTCAACCAGCTTAAAGAATTCTCATGATATCCTCACACACTGGAAGGAGCTAGGGATCCCTCTGGAGCTTCTTTGACAAGGCACTATTGTCAACCATGAGGGCTCTGCCTTCCCGTCCAAAAGCCCCATGTCCTAAAACCATCACCTTTGGGAGGTGGATTTGGAGGGGGGACACATTCCAACCATAGCACTCTCCCCAATGAAACAATCATAACTGGTGAAAATCACAAAACAACCATCTAAAGTCTCTGGAAATTGTCCTAAAGGCACACTGCAAAGGGAGAGACAGTTATTCAAGAAAATCTGAATCTCATAAGATAGCGAGAATGTCTGTGTGTTTGAGCAACAACCTACTCTTTACATACGCAGCCCCCTCCAGCTCAGTGTAAAAGATGTTCTACTCTGGGAATATGTGGTCAAGAAGACAGGGCTCCCCCTTCCCCAGCCATTTACCCTTGGGATGAGCAGATTGCCTGCAGTTCCCTTCCCTCCACAAAGCTTCTTGTTTCAGAAGTTCCACTGTAGGAGGATGAAACCCAGAGGTCTGGGGTCCCCTTCCTCCACTCCATCACAAATGAAAGTGGTATGAGTAAGGTATAGGAGAAAGTAGCCCAAATGCCCATGTCCCCATTCCTGCTACATTACCTTTTCTAGATAGCACCCATAGCCTTATGGGGGTGAGGGGTAGGGGAGGTGTGAGGGGGCAACCCTATGATCAGCCGAGAGAGAGAACTCAGGCATGGTTTGCAGATGACTTTGCCTTATACACAGGCACATTCAAAAGTAGACAACCGGAACACCACTTCCCGGGACATCCTTGAAAGACAGTGGTGAAGAGAAATCCCCCTGGGGGTCAGAACTTTGGGCAATGTGTCAGATTGGTCATTTTTCTTAGAAGGAGAAATAAATGGCCAGAGGTAGGAGTCTATCTTGATTCACGAGCTGCCACCAGTGGTTTGGCTGGGTGTCTGGGGACTTGGAAGGACCATGATTAGATAAAACCAGATAGACAAAGATGTCTGAGGAAGAGGTATGCAGATAGAATTTTCTGAATGGATAAATAAGTAAATAAATACATGCATGCATACATACATAAATTGTATCCTATGTGACTGCTTGTCAAAAGATAACCTTGGCAAAAGGCTTTTAGTAACCGGGTGGATGCTCCATGGATATAAGCCAGTCTCTTTCCTTAACCACTCCTGTTATTGCCCAGTGGATTTATGAGCAGAGTGGACATGGTGACAGGGATGGGGGAAATGCCTGCACTCAGCCACAGGGACTTCTATTCACCAAGGCCAGTGTGGCTATGATCACTGCTGCGTGCCCAGTCTGCCAGCAGCAGAGACCAACCTGAGTCCCTGATATGTACCATTCCCTGGGGCGAGTCATTCATCAGGCGGATTCCACTGGAGCTCTTCCATCATGGAAGGGGAAACTGTTCTCACCGTGATAGGCACTTACGATGGGTATGCATTTGCCTTCACATGGTGCTTCTATCAAAACCACCATCCGTGGACTCACAAAAGGCCTTTATCCACCATGTACCATCATGGTGTTCCACACAGCATTGCTTCTGATCAAGGAACTCATTTCGCAGCAAATGAAGCACAGCAATGAGCCCATGCTCACGGAATTTGCTGATCTTTCCATATTATTCTTCATCCTGAGGCTGCTGACTTGATAGAATGGAGGAATCCCCTTTTGAAGCCTGTTACAGGACCAGTTAGGTGGCAATTCCTTGCACGATTGAGACAAAGTTCTCGGGAGTCTGTATATGCCCCAAATCCACACCTAATATATGATGCTGTTTCTCTCACAGCCAAGATTCATGGGTCCAAGAATCAAGGAGTGGAAATGGACCTGGCAGCACTTACTCTTACCCTTACTTATACGCTAGCAATAGTTTTGTTTCCTGTCCCCCTGATCTGCTGGTCTACAGGCCTGAGATCCAAAAGAAGGAATCCTCCCAACAGGAAATACAATAGTGATTCCACTGACCTGGAAGTTAAGACTACGACTCGGCCACTTTGAGATCCTCATGCCTCTGAATCAACAGGAGAAGTAGGGAGTTCCTATCTTGGCTGGGGTGATTGATCCTATCTACCAAGGGGACATGACTTAAGTGATCAGCTGTGGATATTAAGCAGAACATGAAGGAAGCAAGGCCATGAGAGGAGTAAGGGATGGCAAAAAAAAAAAAAATGGTAAGATCAATGAATTGAAAGTCCCATGGGGTGAGAATGTTGGTCCCCTAGGGTTTGCTCCTTCCAATGACTTTGCTGTTGCTGTCATTCACACATTAGGTTCTCCTTATTTCCATTCCAAAAAGAAAGATCTAGATGAGTGTTCAAATAAATACATAAGATATCACAGAGTGATAAATACAAGTAAGTGAAGAAAGCAGGGTAAAGGCATGGTCATGACAAAGACGAGGGGCTATTTCAAACTTGTTGATCACAGAAGACCTCTAAGCAACAGGGGCATACCCTCTGTTTTGTGCCCAACATCTCCCCTCTCTAGTAAGCCCCGATCCCACTTCTGTGTCTTATCCCACTCCTGCCAGATAACTGTGCCTCCTTGTTCACTGGGAAGTAGTACCTAGCGATAAGCTCCTTTATTTTTCCCTAGTCTGCCTCCAAATGTTTTCTCTTTCTCCAGTCTGCCCGTATACCCTCCAGGCTCCGGGAGTGGGAGACCTCTCTCCTCATAAATCACAACCTCACCAATTTTGCTCCTTACCTATTATATTTGATCTTCTCCTGACTGCACTGGTTCCTTTTCTCTTGCCTTCAAACAACCATAGATCTTCCCATTTAGAAATGAATGTTCTCTTGAACTTTGGTGCATTGCTTGGGATACTCAAAAAAGGGACCTCATCCTTGAATCTCCTCTCCTATACAATGCTGAGAGTCTATATTGCAAACAGTATAGATTGTCTGCATCTCCTGGAAATGCCCAGTGTGCTGGTATTTGGAGGTGGGCCTTTGGGAGGTAAGTAGGGTTGGGTTAGATCAGGCTATGAGACTGAGTTTTCACGGTGGGATGAGAGAAAGAGGAAGAGACACAACCTCTCTCTTTCTCTCTCTCCACCCTGAGTGGACACAGCAAGAAGGAGGCTGCCTTCAAGCCAGGAAACGAGCTCTCTCCAGAAACCAGATCTGCTGGCACCTTGATCTCGACCTTTGCAGTCTCCAGAACCATGAGAAATAAGTGCTTGTCATCTAAACCTTCCGGTTGAAGGGTATTTGTTAAAGTACGCCACACTGATTAAGACAGTTCATGATCCTCCTCCCTTCCTGCACAACCTAGCTTCTTCCCGCCTTCCCCTTTCTTCCTTCTGTTACTGGTCTGTATACCAGTAAGTTTTCTCTTCTGCCCCTTCTTCTCCTCCTTCACCTTTCTAGTTCCAAGCTGCATCCCATTCCTCCCTCACCACATCTCTCAGATCTGTTCTACCAACCCCAGAGTGACTGGTACTATGACTGGTACTACATCGGCCCCCATTTTTATCATTCGAGGTATAAAAGTCTAACAGCCTCCTCACTGGCCCCTGACCCCTGACTCACCTTGCTCTAATCTATCCTGCATAAATTAATCTTTCTAAGCTCCTACTTGGATCCTTTCCTGCTTAAAACTGTTTCTGCCCCGCCCATGAAATTCCAGACTAAGGGGTTTGGACGTGAGCCTGGAGCTACGTCTTTGTGAACATGCCCTCAGCCTATCTTCTTAGATGTGTTTCCCATCACCACCCCCACCCAGGAACTCTTCAGTTATTGACCAGTCTGCCCCCCCCACCTGCACGCATTTCCTGAACGCCAGGGGCTGTCTGCCTTGTGACACCTGACTCTACCCAGGAACTGCCTCCTACCACGTGACATCTGATCAGTGGTATCCCAGCACATCACCACTTGCCAGGGTCTAAGCTCAAAACAGCAACATTTTAGAGCAAAAAGACACTGCTGTATCCTCATATGCAAAACCAGGAACTGGGTTAGCTGACATCTCACTCCAAGAGAGATTCCATCACATGCCCAAAATCAAATGGGGCTAAGCAGGCTCAAATCATTTTACTCCTTTCCTAGCACCCCTTGTCGCACATCCACTGTTTGTTTTTTTTTTAACTATAATTAACATGCAGTATTATATTAGTTTCTGGTATATGGTACAATGAATTGACAATCCTATACGTTTCTCCATGCTCCCCATGGTAAGTGCAATCAGCATCTGTCCCCAAGCAACTTATTCCCTATGCTGTTCACCTCTGTGACATTTATTTCATAACTGGAAATTTGTAGTGCTAATCCCCTTCACAGATTTCACCCACCCTGCCTGACCTCCCCTCTGCACCATATCGACTTGTTTTCATTCCTGGAGCATGCTAGGTAAGCATCGTTCTACGCACCGGACATGCAGCAGTGAGACACCTGCCTTCCCTGAGCTGGTGTTATGGGAAGGGGAGGTAATTGTTAGGCAGAATAAGGGAGTAGAATACAGAGAACATTGGGTGGTGAGTGCTATGGAAGGGGGAGGAAGCATGGGTGGGAGGGGCCTGCAGTCTTTGAAAGAGAAGTGAGCTAAAGGTGACAAGGGTATAGATGGAGAGGAAGGAAGGGAGTAGGGGTCTCTGCAGGCATGGGGGGGGGTCAACACCAGGCAGTCAGGTAACACAGGAGCACTCCTAGACTGCTTATGAGCAGCAAGGAGGTCCATGCAGCTGAAACTGAGGGGCCAGGCGGGAAAGGAGGGATACTCAGATACCTCTGGAGACACTCCTGGGAAGCGTCACCCTCAGGGCATGAGTGAGAGGGGACAGACCAGGCTGAGACCAGCAGCAACACAACCCAACAGGAGATCAGCAGCGTGGCAGGAAGACTGTGACAGCCGGGACCATCATGGGAGCCACAGAGGTGTAAGAAGTAGAGGGATCCAGGGGCGCCTGGGTGGCTCAGTTGGTTGGGCGACTGCCTTCGGCTCAGGTCACGATCCCGGAGACCCGGGATCGAGCCCCACATCGGGCTCCTTGCTCGGCTGGAAGCCTGCTTGTCCCTCTCTCACTCCCCCTGCTTGTGTTCCTCTCTGGCTGTGTTTCTCTCTGTCAAATAAATAAAATCTTAAAAAAAAAAAAAAAAAAAAAAAAAAAAAAAAAAAAAAAAAGAAGTAGAGGGATCCAGAATTTGGCTAGAAGGCAGGACCAATGGATTTGCTGATGAATGTGGACAATGAGAGATAGAGAGGCCATCAGGGCAATCAAAGCTTTGGGCCAAGCAAACAAAGACTCAGAGTTGCCCTACACCAAAACGAGAAAGTTTGTAGGAGAAACAAGTACAAGAGAAGATAAGGAGCCCAGTTGCAAATAATAGGACATGAGATGCCAAACAGGCTTCCAAGTGGAAATGTTGTGTAAGAAGTTAGATAAATGAGCCTGGGGCTCAGGGGCAAGATGGAGGTTGGAAATATCAATTTGAGAATGATCTGTTTATAGGGGGGTAGAGTTCTGAAGCTGAATGAGGTGATCCAAGGAGTGCGCGTGTGTGTCCTTATTCTTGTAAGTTTCTTCAAGGTAATACCCAACACCTGTATTTTATAAGACCCGTGTATACAACAAGGCAGAATATGTATTAAACAACATCTATTAAGCTCCCACTTTTTAAGCACAGGCCTCAAAATAAAACTCATCAGCCAAGAGCTTGGGAAGACAGATTATTTCAAGCCATCCACAGACATGCGAGGAGGAAGAGTGAATTTCACAGTGCTTGGAACCTAACAGGCTTGTAATGAATGGTAATGTTTATCAGGTGATTTGTGAAGAATTTGGGAAATAAAAAGACTCTAGCCTTCAGATTACCAGTTATTTCCATGACTGTGAGCAAACTGCTTCTCCTCTCTCAGCCTCTGTTTGCCCAAATGCAAAAAAAAGAAAGAAAGAAACAAGGAGGGAATGGAACTAAATGACCCTTAACTCTCCTTGTGTCAGAAACAGAAATCTTACCCTTTCTGGGAACTGGTTTTGTTTTCGGCTAGAGGGCTCCCCCAAGTGGTCAGTGGGGGAGGTGAATGCAGCTTGCCGTCAAGCCTTTACTAATTGAGCCCATAGACTGATCATTCAAGACCCCCTGGCTACAATTTTAGAAGCATTCTCTCCTTAAATCTAAACCAGAATATTATGAAGCAATCACATTTTTATCCCCACCTCACAGAGGAGGAAACGGACACCGGATCAAGGTTGCAACAGTAAGTGATGATTGGGGCTTCACACCCAGACAGTCTGAGGATAATTAATGTCTCAACTCCCAATCGATGCGCCCATCAGGACATGTCCCCGCCAGGGAAAGGAACGGATGAACATCCAAGCCCAGAAATGCTTTCTCAGTGTCGGCACCTCCTTGGGAGAGGTTATGAATGTCTACTTGCATGTGGGAAAAGTTGAAGAGCCTCCCTGCTACCTACCTCGGGTCAGAAGGGATTTCGGCAGCCAGACCCTCAGGACTGCAGAGCCTTGCCCCACACTATCAGCCACCTCGTGCGGGCCTCTTAAGCCAGCAGGACTGGAAGGAGTGGCATTTGGATCGGTGTACCGAAATTAGCTTGCTTCCAGGTAATTCTGGAGAAATGTGTCTGATTTTGGGGTTCAATTAAGTGACTGAGATCAAGTGACCAGAAAGTGTCTGAGACTGGGGAAACCCAGGTCTTCTGAGCCCACATCTCAGTCTTTGCTCTCTCTCATGTGCTGTTGCTTAAAAATTAATATTCTAAGGCACCTGGGTGGCTCAGTTGGTTAAGCGACTGCCTTCGGCTCAGGTTATGATCCCAGAGACCTGGGATCGAGCCCCACATTGGGATCCCTGCTCGGCAGGAAGCCTGCTTCTCCCTCTCTCACTCCCCCTGCTAGTGTTCCCTCTCTAGCTGTGTTTCTCTCTGTCAAACAAATTAATAAAATCTTTTTAAAAAATTAATATTCTATGTTAGTAAAATTCACTCATTTGGGTATACATTTCTCTGAGTTTTGACAAAGCACGGTCATGTCTCCAAGGTTCGACATCTTTCCCCAGTGCACCTGCTCTTGTGTGCTTTCCAGACTCCTCAGGTGGGGCTGCCTCTTGAATTCTGCCTGGACTTCTTGGCTGTCCTTGGAGGGAGAGATGGGCTGGAGTGGGCATCCTGCAGAAGGCCAGCCAGAAGCCTTCCAGGTGGTTTCAGTATTTCAGAAAGAATGACTGATTTGCTTATCAGCTGGGCTTAGTGTGGAAAGCAGGGAGAACTCAGCCCGATGTCCTGAAGCCGGGAGTATATTGATCCTGGTGGGGGTCCCAGGCGAAGGACACTTAGAAGCGGGAGCCACAGTAGCTCTTGGGCCCAGACGCTGGTCCTGCAGGTTGTTTGGGGTCTGTAGCAGCTGTAGGGCCACCAGGCTGGGGTGTCGAAGGAATTTCACTCTATATCCCCGTCTCTAGGCCCTGTGTTTCTGTTCTTGCAGCAAGAAGAGCACTGGCTCTGTGTGTGGATGTTCTCTGCCTTGTCGTTCCTGCCCCCTTGGACTTGGACTTGCCCTCGATGTGCACAGCATGTGTCCTCTAACTTGGGGACACTCCATTCCCATGCTTCTGTTCAGCACTGGCTCCCACTGCTCCCCGCTTCCTCATCTCAGTATTGCCCTGTGCGCCATCCTGACAAAGAAGAAATGATGGGGCCACTCCTTTTTTTACACAGGCCGTGCTGAGAGGTGGCCAAGGGCTGGCCTGGTTTTCCACGATCCAGGAGACCATCACTCTGTGCGAGAGAGTGGAAGGTGGTGTCCCGGGTTACTTTTGTGGCTGCCTGAAGACCCGTCAACTGCTCTGTCCAACACAAGCAGGATCGCCGAAGTTCTTCCCCTACGACTTCTCAGTTACTGTCCTCTAGTATGTTTGTACAATTTGTTGAGAAATATTTCAGATAGACAAGTGAATATAAAAGATATATGTGCCCTTTAAAGAAGAAAGCAAACACCAGGATATGCACTGCGATCCAGCTTAAGAAACTATTAATACTGTGTTAGAGATACTGTTGGTCCCTCTCTCTGTCTCCCTTCCTCTCTGCCCCGAGGAAAACCAATACCCGATGCTTTGAATTAATCATTCTTTTGGTTTAAGGGCTTTCCCACCTCTGAGTGTGTTCTTAAAACAAGTTTGCCTCAGTTTTGCCTGGTTTTGAACTTGACATAAATGGATTGGTGGCTGGTAGAACCTTTGGCGATCTGTGTCGTCTGTTTAGGGTTGTGCTTTTGGGAGCCGTCCTGTTGATACCTGGAGGAGTCTTTCACTTTCAAAGCTTTCTAATAAGCTATCACTGTATACAGACTCATCATCCAAGATTATATGCAGCCGTGGCTACCTGTATCCACAGATGCACGGTTGTATTTGTTACTGACGGACGTCTGAGGCTTGCTGGGTTTTGTTAGTGTAAGCAATATAGACATTCTTAAATAGTTCTCCTGGTAGGCGCTGGCAGAACGTCTCTGGAACGCATGCTTAGGGTGGGACTGCTGGATTGTTAGTTATCAATGTACTCAAATTTATTAGGTTACAGCAATTTTTTCCCGAAGTGTTGAGGTCAATTTATACTCTCAACAACGGTGCATGAGAATTCTCGGAGTTCCTCATCCCTACCAACATGTGGTTTGGGCAAATTATTTATGGACATACAAATTAAAATTCAACATTCCTAAGACCATGGAGGATGAAAACAGTATCTCACTATGGTTTTCATCTACAATTCCCAAATACCAGTTACAATCAGGGTTCTCTGCATGACAACAGTCTCCTGTTACAACACCCACTGATGCCTTCACACATTTTATTGGGTTGCTTGTACTTTCCTGATTAAGTCACAAGCGTTTTTATACATTGTGGATGCCCAATAATTAGCTATTATTTTCCACTGTCTTCTAAAACTTTAAAATTCTGCAGTCCATTGGTATTGTAGACCCATCTGGAATTGAGGTCTGTGGGTCTCGAATTTCACTTTTTCATGTTCATCCTGAAGACCTAGTGTCCTAGAGCCACAAGTTTTATCTCTCGCCAGAAGGAATGTCCACACCATGAAGACTGAGTTTTTGGTATATGCACGAGTATGGTCCTCAGGTCTCCACTCAGTTTCTCAAACAATGGTATGCAAAATGATCCCCTCTTACTCTAGTCTCTGGAAGATGTGGCAAAGTTTGTAATTCCCCTTCCATAAATGTTTGGGAAAACTACCCCTAAAACCAGGCATCCAGTATATGGTGTGTTTTTGAGGATTTTCAAACTATGTTTCATTGATTTTAATAGATACAGATCTAACCATGACTTGTTTAATCTCCACATCAAGTCCAATGATAACTACAGCTCCTATTCAGTCCTAAACTAGTCTTCACATTCTTTTTCTATACAGTAATCTTGCCAGGGATTTATCCTTTTATTGCCCTTTTCAGAGAAATCAATGTTGTCTTTACTGGTTCTCTCTACAGAATTTTGTCTGTGGATCCTCCCACATTCATTTCTGCTCTTCATTCTTTCTTTCCCTTCTATTTTCCTTGGATTTCCTCTGCTACTAAACAAACAAAAGTCAGCATACACGGAGAAGACCTGAACAATGAAGTGAACAAAACTGATCTAATGCACCTAGAAAATTCCACACCCAATTACGGAAGAGGTATTTCTTTTTTCAAGTCATGAGTGACATTAAAAAGGGAATCACTGGCTCTTAAAAAGTGCCAGATTTCAAATATATGCTGCAATTATCATCAACATAATTGAATTACAAGTCAATAATAGAAAGATGTGTGCAAATTTTAAAATATGCTTTTGAAAAATTCCTTGAGTAAAAGAGGAAATCATCATGGAAATGTAAATAAAGCCTAAAACAGAAGAAAAATGAAACCATCACATATCAAAATGCACAGGGTTCACCAACAGCTGGGTTTAGAGGGAGGTACGGAACCCAGCACGGAGCTTATGTTAAAGAGAATAAAGTCTTCGAATCATCAAGTCTGCTGGCCATGTTAAGAAGTGAGAGAAATAACGTGATAAACCTAAAAGAAGGAGTAGAAAATAAGAGGTATTAAAGGTAAGAGCAGAGGGTACCTGGGTGGTTAAGCATCCAACTCTTGATTTTGGCTCAGGTCATGATCTCAGGGTCATGAGATCGAGCCCCAGGTCGGGCTCCAAAAGAAAAAGAAAATGAAAAAAGAAAATAAAAGAACAGCAATAATAAATACATGCCAACAAATGTAATGATATAGATAACATAGGAAAATCAACTTCCAGGAACTGATGCAAAAAGAATTCTCATAAATCATCCTCTAAAGAAATTGATATGGTGATTAAAAATTCTCTCACAAAGAAAACATCCAGCCAAGACAGTTTTATAGGCAAAGTTCTAAATAGCTTTCAAGGAATACATTATCCCAATTTTATGTATAAAATTGCAGTGATCTCTCCCAGATAAAAGAGAAGTAAAACTCCAATTTGCCCTACAAGGCAAACATACCCTGATTTAGAAAGAAAGAGAAAGAAAGAAAGAAGAAAAGAAAAGAAAAAGAAAAAGAAAGGAAAGAAAGAAAGAAAAAGAAAGAGAAAGAAAGAAAGAGAGAAAGAAAGAAAAAGAAGAGTGGTCCGAGCTCAGAGGACAGAATTGGGAAGTCCTCCTAGAGGCAGTACCATTTAACTCAGATCTTAATGAATGATGAGGTACCCTCAAAAAACAGGTGTTCTAGACAGAAGGAACCAACTTAGACAACAAGAAGGCACTAAAGAGCAGATAGCAGGTTCGGCAAATCATGCGTGGCACAACACATCTATAAAGCAACATCTGTCCAGGCTCGCCTACTTCGTTCTTTACCTCCTACATTTGATCAGGAACTCATGGAGCTAATTCTACTCCCTACGTTTTCTCTTAAATCCTCTGCACTCCATTCCCACTACTTTACCTCCCCCAACTTTTGCCTAGAATATTGCAAATCCCTTCCTACCCTCCCTTTTTTTAATGTATGTTCATGCCCAGCTGGAACCCAATGCGAAACTTGAACTCATGATCCTGAGATCAAGACCTGAGTTGAGATCAAGAGTCAGATGCTTAACCACCTGAGCCATCCAGGTGCCCCAATATTGCAAGTTTCTTAACTGGCCTTCAAATCTCCCCACTTCCAGCATACGTTGTCACTGAAATGCTTTTTTTTTTTTCTGAAGTACAGTCAGATCAAACCATTTGGTCACTTAAAATCCCATACGATTTTCCAGCACACAGGAAAAAATGTTCATCCTTGCCGTGATGTACAATTTCAGGTATGATTAAGACCCTGTCCACCTTTTCAGATTCATGCCCTACCCACCCTTCAGACTCCTCGCTGGCTCTGTGATAGAGCACAGGTTACTAGTCCTAGTTACTAGGATAGGTTACCAATCACAGTGAGCCCACTTGCTCATCTTCACCGTGGAGAGAGGAGTTCCTACCCATGTGTTCAGGATGAAATAAAAGTATATATCTAGAAACATAAAAGCCTGGCCTTCATCTTGCATATCCCCAAGACTTATTAAAGAATTTTAATGATGCACTTAGATCAGCACTTTAGAAAGATGAAGGGCAGTAGTGGGGATGGATGGAGGGGGTGAGGAAGGTGAGGAAGACCAGTGAGGAGGAATAAATTCACGGTGAGAAATGAGAGTGTCATGTGAGCCACTAGAAACAAAGGAACTACGGAAAATTAGGGATCTAATCTAAAAGACCTAGTCCCTAACTGGAAGTAGACGTATTCAGGAACAGAAGCTGATTCTAACACATACTGATTGTTTTTCTGCCATCACGTGAAACAAATCTCCATGCTTTGGAATTGGATTCACCTTATAGAAACAGCCAAAAGTGTGCTGGGATCCAATCTCGCAAGTCAAGAAATTAAGCTGGGAAATGCCATTTAGGATTAAAAGTGAGCAGGGATGACTGTGTAATGATGCTTCTAACCATTATGCTTAAAATCATTTTTCTGAAGAAATGAAAAATATTCTCATCAATGGCTCCAGGGACTGGAATAAATGGAGAGTTTATAAAACATGTAACAAACCTTGGCTAAAACAAAACAAAACAAAACAAAAAGCCAACCTAGCTACTTAGTAAACACAACTTGTTTGTTACATTGTCAAATAGGAAACATAATTTCAGGAGTAGACTCTGGACAAAGCATCAAGAGACCTAGATGGTTTGACTCTATCAACGCGTTGCCTTGTGGAAACTACCAACCTCTTGAACACAGGGACCCTTCTATACATCTGTGTAGAAGAGCTAGGAGAACATAGCTAGGAAAACCTAGTCCCACTGTGAGTTCTTCAGCAAAATGTCCAAATAGATAGGAATTTCAAATGCAGATAGAAATTTGATTCCTTCTACATTTTCATGACTCAACTGAGACTTCACACTATGCTACACAGATTGACAATTTTAGACAGCAGGGTCACATCTTATAGGTAAGAAGTATGACACTCTTTGACACATCCTCCAAAAAACAAAATAAAAATGCTAACACAGAAATTGCATTACCTTATAATTATTTCAAGGTTTGAGATGAAAATTCCTGGATATTCGTTTATCGGAAAGAATTCCTGGATGCTCATTTATCTGAAAGAAATACATCATTTTAGAAGATCTACGGAGGCTGATGGCTTACATACTAACGGTATTCCTTACACGCGTAGTCTCACACCAACTTTTCATGACCCCTGTTTCTTGGCGTGTGCTCTAAGACAGCCACTAATGCTAGTGGATGTTCCCTCAACCACTTTATTGTGAGCTAGTTAAAGGAGTTAACAAATTCAAGACCAATAGGTTTTAGGGTCTTGATCCCTCACATCCCACAGAACAGACACAGAGGCTAAAGTTGTGGCTGATGCATTCCAGACCTGGCCGAGAGCTGAAGACACAACCCACATTGGACCTCCGAGACTGAGCGGCCAGTGCTCTGGCCCACTTTCGAGAACTTCTGTGTCCTGCATCTGTCCTCCTACAGCTCAGACAGATGGACGGAACCAATAAGTGAAAAAGCACTTTAATACAAACTCAAAACCAGCTTAAGTTCCTCTCCTGCCGAATCCCCATTACCAGATTACTGCCGCACAAGGTCGTCATGCTAATGGGGACTCAAGGCCTCTATGCTGAATTCTTAGGTGGGCCATGCCTGACAACTCAGTCGGACTTAGAGCTTCTCTGCTTAGTTCCGAGGTAGGAGTGCCTCCTTCCTCACAGCTGCCTTTCTATCAGCCACCAAGCCCCACTGTGGACCCCAGAACCTCTGATGTCAACTCATCCCCGAGACAACAAAGGTGGCTTTGGTCAGGTTTATGAACAGAGGATGTTCAGCTATAGTTGGAGACTCTTGCACTGCTCAATTCACTGTACTCCACTGTGTAAGGTATTTCCTACAGTGCATGCTACAGACTTGGATTTGAATCTCAGCTCCCCTCCTCACTGTTATCAGAGTCAGAAGTTTCCTTCTCCCAACCCTGTTTCTTCTCTTATACCTAAAATGGGACACTGCCCTCACTTGGGGAGGCTACAGTCAGGATCAAGTGAAATGAACAGCACATGTAGAGTCCCACGAAGCGTGAAGCATGGTCTACCTATTTCTCAGGACATCGTCTTGCACAGCCGGAGTCTGGAAGCACCGCTGGGCTATCCCTTCCCCTAGCAACGAAGGTGGTGCCAGGGAGGCTGGGGTGTCTGACAGACATTCCTCAGAGAACACTGGATACTTTCCACAGCTGGTTCTGCATCTCAGATCAGGTTAGAAACAGGCATGGGAGAAGGGGAAGGTGCCCAAATTGCACAAGATCAATGACTCAGGGTCTGGTCAACAACCAGGAGGTGGTAGCATAACCATTTCAGTGATGGAGCTTCGAAGCCCTTGTCGCCCATAGCTTCCAGGCCTCTGTGGCTTCTCACTCAGCTCAGTCTGTCCTCCCGCCCACCCACCACCCGGGTCTGGCCTCCACAGGTCTTTTTTTTTTTTTTTAATATTTTGTTTATTTGGCAGAAAGAGATCACAAGTAGGCAGAGAGGCAGGCAGAGAGAGGAGGAAGCAGGCTCCCTGCTGAGCAGAGAGCCTGATGCTCCACAGGTCTTTGACCCAGAATTCTCCTCTTCATGTCGCTCTCTCTTGGGGCGTAGGGACTGCGGTCAGAGCTGGTGTCTCGTGGCCAGCCAGCAGCCACAGCACCGGGAGCAGAAAGCAGAGCCGGCAAGCAGGCAACAGCCAAGGCACCCTGGGTTCCTATGGGCTGTGTCACAGGAAGAATGGTACCTGTTTCCTCTAGCATCGAGAAAGCTAGGGCAGCTGAGGGCAACCAACAAAAGAACAACCTCAAAGAAGAGACTGTATCCCACCTGCTGGGACAGAGAGCAAAGGTGCATCATGGATAGGCCTGCGGTTTCAAGATGAGTAAGCTAAGAACTACAGCAAACCGCAAGATGGGAGGAGGAAAACAACAGAGCCACGGACACTTCCAGAACAAGAGAATTTCTCCCGATGTGAAATGCACAGATAATTTAATGGAATTTACTTGATTTTCCCCTCTCAGGGTCTGACTTCAGGAAATCAAATTACAAAGTCATCATCACATCCTAGATTTATTACAACTGACCTGCAGGCAAAAGGATAGAACTATTACATAAACACTTCGATTCCATGTATATATCTTAAATAGAGGAGGGATTCAAACAAGAATACAGGATAAAATATTCCCAAGCTCCAAGAAGCAGGTATGTTACTGAGTTCCATTTGTACAGACAAATAAGGCAATATCCCTGCACATTAGCTTTTTGATAATTTTTATACATTTTTCTATGGTACAAGAGAAAAATAACCAGAGCTCACAATGTACAGTTCTTACACTATTTTCACAGTTTGTGAACACTATACACCCTTTTGTTTTAATAAAGATACATTGTAATAAACTCCTTGCCCTTAAGTTTATAGTTTATAGTAATCTATGATTAATACACTAAAATTGCCTTTTGATGTGGTCACCCACACAAGAGAACAGTCAGATGAAGCTCCTGGACAGTCAGAACTGCTTTTATCCCCACGTGTCCGATGGCAAAGTGACCCTACGCGGAGACAGATGGGAGGTGGACAGCAGAGCGACAGACTTCCTCTTGAGTCCACGGGAGCAACAGAGGATGATGGCTTGGTGTGGTTGAAGGAAGACGTGCAGCAATGCTTCCTTTCAGAACACTGGGGAGTCAAAGGTTTAGGAGGCCGGGGTGGGGGAGAATTGGGGAAACTAGGCAAGTGGACCGAAGGGATAATTCATTTCTGAATTCTGAAATTTACGGGGAAGTAACGTGAAACAGCACCGTTCTCCCTCAACTGTTTTTACAGCATTTGGGACGGTCGCCCTGGGAAGGGGCCCCCCGGCACCACCGGCTACCACCTGCTTCTGCTCTTAGCCCGCGGCTGCCCTCTCCCGGGCACTTGAACCACTCCTGGAGCGGATTCACTGCCACATGGAGCTGCACGCTCAGGGCCAGGAAGGCCACGGCGACACCGGAGGAGCCACCTGGCTAGTGATGAAGCAGAATGACAGGGGGTAGAGTTCTGTGGCCTCACACCTATTCTGGGGCAGTATGGGGCTTTGGGATTTTTTTTTTTTTTTAATAGAATTCCAATTCCAAAAAATAACAGTGATCTGCCATAGACTCTCACAGGTGATGAGCTTCTCTACGGGACCCTCATCTGGCCCAGTGTCTCTAGAAGACGCTTCGTCACCGCCCAGCACATCCGCAGGGCCCCAGGTTTCTCAGCCTTTCTCACGTTAGAGCATGGGAGGGATTTGGGGCTAACCATCCCAGAAATTAAAAAGGGTTTTGATATAGGAGGAGGAAAAAAGGCAAAATATTGGATTAAGCAAAAGTCGCAGAGTGGCAACAGACCAGACGGGCAGGGAGGGGGACTCAGAAACCGAAGATCTGGGCCAGTGAGAGCAGAAGACTGAGGTTTGGGCTTGTGCTGCCTGCAAGCACTCTCTACGTAATCCGTCAAGGCACATTGCTTCTAGCTGCTTCTCCCTGTGCGTGAGCTGTGATGGCTAAAGTATCAGGCGTGGGACCCAGGGGAATCCACAGCGGCTGTAAGTCGTTCCAGATCGGTGCTGGAACTGGAAACACCCGCACACTTTGCCCTCAGTACGTTTTTCTTGTTTCAGTCCGGGCGGTTTGTGGCAGCTGGAACATCAAGTTGGCAGCACACCGAATTCTGAGAATGAAGATCCTTATGATCAGCACCTTCTTTGACAAGTGGCAGACTCCTGAGTCTGCCCGATGAAGAGCAGAAGGACTGGTAAAGGAGAAAAGAACACATTCTGTCCTGTCTCAATATGTCTGCGTCCACCTCTATGAATGCAACATGGTTTTTGGTAAAGATAAATTCATTCTAATTTAACGTGATATTTCAAACAGGAAATTTGGCTGAGCACATCGATCCCCAGGCATCGACTGTGATGATAAAGCAACAGAATATCAAATCAGTAAATCTATTGCACTTGGTGAAGAAAGTAAATTCCTCCTCTGCCTCCCAGCTCCAGAAGGCCATGTGTCTCGTCGGCTGTGCCAGCTCTTCTCTCTCCAGCCCGAGTTTCTCTGCTCAGACACATGACATCCATCACCGTGTTCCTCCAGCATCTGGAAGTCTGACAAAACACCATTCCAGTAGCTGCATCTTCAGGTTTCGAGTCTAGAAATGAATTTAAGAGGTGATCTAATCACAGTCAACAAATTGATCGTACTGACTTCCACATTTCATGAGTAGGTTCATCACAAAAGAGCAGGATGCGGTCTCTCTGACCGGCACAAACACTGTGTGATCAATTGGGTATCACGGGGACGCGTGTTCTAGGTGACGGGAGTCTACAGACATGATGGAAACGAACACCAGTCTTATTGCACGTGGTGTCTGGGCGAGCAATAAAAACACTGTGATACGGGATGAAAACTCTTTACGTCTTGCTTCCTCTCAGCCCTTTTTTCTCGAGTCTGACATGGCAGCGAGATCAGTCAACGTACATGGGAGAGCTGGGAGTGGCCGGCATCTGATCCAGGATTTTACAAACATAGCCGGCGACCTCCACGCTACGCTCTTCATACATCAAAATAAAGGGATGTTTCTGCAAGAAAATTAGACAGAGAAAAAGAAAAGGAAAACATCAGAGTGCGTGTGAGAGCCCACAGTGAGCTGCTCGCGACTGTGCCGGGGCCCAGCACCGACAGCTCCAAGCACTGCAGCTGCACAACGCTGTGGCACCGGCTCGCGGAGGCGAGCACGACCCCTACCTACTTCACGGAGCCGCCGCGGCGGGGGAGTCAGGAAGCTAATCTCGACCCCGGGGAGTTTCTGTTGAGGCAGAAAGCAGAGCTGGGGCCTCTGCCTCCATCTGAGAGCCACGAAGAGCTGCATGAATACCAGTCACCACTCCTCTTGGGACACAGACCTCAACTTCACCTCCCATTTTCCCACGTGCAGCAGAAAGATCTCAGAGAAAAGACTCTGTCAGTGCCTCAGACCCTGCTTCAGGAGGCTCAACGGGATCACAGCCCAGGGGCTTCTGCCCTGTGCCCTGCAAAGCCTTTCACTCCGAATCTGAGTCACAAAGCCGCCCCTTCACATGCCTTCTCCATCAGTACTTCTCTTTCACGGCTTCTCTTAGCACACTGACTCTGTATCGTTAGAGTCACTGCTGGTGCTTGCCACAGGTTGGACCTAACATCCCGGACAGCTAGACAAGGGACTCTTTCCTTAAAAGAGCCCCACATCATTAGATCAGTATTTTCTTCAGTGCCGAGACTGATGCCACATCCAGGACTGCTTACGACACCTGAGTCCCAGGGATGGGTGGGCTGTCAAAGACGCGGGAATTGCCGTGTGATGTAAATTTGCACTGAGAGCATTTCATGAAGGCAGGAGCACAACAAAGTCTTATGGGTGTGTCACGCTCATGCAGACCATGCGGTGGAAGCCAGCTCCTTTAAAGTGAGTGTTACAATTCTTTGGGATAATATTTATGACACGTCAAGACCAAAATTTTCCATGAGAATCCAGCTAGAAAATTATAAGAAAATTATAACTTCCAATTTTCTCATTCCAATATCTGTTTCAAACATTTTTTAAAATTACTCAATGCTGTTTGTCTAGGATGGAGAGGACCATTACTTGGTTAGTGAACCAGCATGCTAAGAGAATTCACAGTGAGGAAAATCTAAAATCACCAAAAATCAAACAAAACAAAACAAACAAACAAACAAAAAACCCCACAGAATATAAAATAAAACAAAATTCCCAAAGTCTCATACTCACCAGAAGTTCTTTATACTTTGGCCTTTTGGATTCATCCTTCGTAAGGCTAAAATAACATAAAAATAATGTTAATAAAATGCAGACACAGTTCCCCAAGTATTTTTCTTTTCACAAATGAAATATTACAAAGAATCAAGCAGTTTTTTCCTTCAGATGTAAGAGGAACAACAGGGACAACCCACTGAACATAAAAAACAAAAAATTAGACAATGTATAGTCTAAGGATTTATCCTGAAAATAAGTATAGAGGCATTAGTGAAAAATCAACAACAGGGTAACTACTAAAAATCGGATAAATGATGGCACAGTTGCATGGCTGAGTACTACACAGTTAAATATATGAATGTGTAAGTACAAAATTGTGTGTGTGCGCCCATGTGTGCACGTGCTTTCTAAATATATACACGAGTATTTATACAGACACTACCTAAGAGAAACCAGAGTCTGGGAAGTAAACTACATATACATTTTATCAATTTATCCTTAGAGTCTTAAAATTTTTGCATTCTCCATCTCAATTCATGTTCTCTAGTCCAAAAGTTGACAAGGACTGTACTGATATATTGAACCCTCTGCCCTGACGGTATTTCACCCTTGAATCCTACCCTAACTAATGTTAGCCGAAGTATCTTCATGCTATTTCTATTTCCGGGTTTTGTCCTGGACCATATCTCAATCACTGCTCTCCTCCAACCTCAATTCTCTTTTTTTTTTTACTATCAAAAGTTAATTAGGGGCACCTGAGTGGCTGAGTCTCTTAAGCGTCCAACTCTTTGATTTTGATTTAGGCCACGATCTCAGGGTCGTGAGATCGAGCCCTGTGTCAGGCTCTGCACTCCATGGAGTATGCTTCACCCTCCACCCCTCGCCCCACTTATTCTTTCTTTCTCTCAAATAAAGAAATCTTTTTTTGAAAAGTTACTGCTGGCAACAAAGCTCCCCGATTTCTACAGCCAGGGCTGTGTTCTATGCCCTGCACCTTCTGCATGGTGTAACCCGTAGCCACAGAATTCCCAAATGCCAGCGGGCAGCCTCTCAGGGGTGACCTTGGCCACACACAGCCACCTCAGTCCCCCAAGGCAGCCTGAGATAGGGGCCACTCCACAAAGGAGGGGGTAGAGAAATCCAGATGCTCATCCACATCTAGCCTTGGAGGTGGATCCCAGAGGCATGGCTAGCTCCAGGGCCCACTGAGAACGCGCGACAGCCCAGCTTTGCCGGCTAGCTGCTGACCACAAGGTCACTCACTATCAGCTCCGCAACTTCCTGCATGCTCTTCTCTGCCCTCCAGGCAACCAACTGCCCTCCCCTTCTGCCGGTTCCCATCCTCCCTTGGCCAAGTCTACCTTTCCTTTCCTTTTTTTTTTTTTTTTAAGATTTTATTTATTTGACAGAGAGAAACACAGCTAGAGAGGGAACACAAGCAGGGGGAGTGAGAGAGGAAGAAGCAGTCTTGCTGCCAAAAGCAGGGAGCCCGATGCGGGGCTCGATCCTGGGACTCCAGGATCATGACCTGAGCCGAAGGCACACGCTTAATGACCGAGCCAGCCAGGAGCCCCAACTCTACCTTCTCTAGCAATGTATGAATGCTAAATTCTTCATCTTTCCATTCCTAAAAAAAAAATCTCTATTTCCTCCTTGTTTTGAATAACTGAATGCCCAAATAGTAAAACTGTAGGGCAAGGTTAACAATTCTACTTCCTTTGTACCCTGGAGCTGTGACTTGTTTTCTGGCAGATACTGTTGCTGGTAAAAAGGTCGTGGCAGTCTAATGGTTTACTCCCTCCCAGACATTCTGTCCCCCGGCTAACTGACACCTTATGACGCCTCTGCACTTTTACTTCAATGCATGTAGGTATAAATTTACCATGGTTTATCCTACATGGCAGAGGGACTTTAATTTCAATCTGACAACACATCCTAGATCACTTCTCAAATGCTTTGCACTATTGTCTCCAATATTGCTCTTCCACTTCCAGAATTACCTTGTCATTTTCACTACATACATCTGAAGAGTTCCCATTCTAGTCTCCCTGGTGCTTAACTGCTTCTTTGCTAAAGTGTAATCTGTGTCGTGCTGGGAAATCCCTCAGGCCTATTCTGCCTGCTTCCCCAATTCCGCCCTCAATTGTTTCAGTCTGGAGTACATCAAATCTGCTGTCCTTTGTAATGACCGCTATGTTTTTTCATTTCTAAAACTTCTAATGAGTTTTCATATCCGACTGTTTCATTGCTGTTTTCCCTGTTCCTAAGTTTTAACAGAACTTGAGCCTTCATTTCCTTGCACATCCTAAATACACTGATTTTATCTTGAACTGTATTTTAGACTATTCCACAGACTCAGCTTGGTTTAACACAAATTCGTGTTCTATTAGCTGCTTTTCTTAGCGTTAGATTCCATCTACTTTGGAATTCTGCTTTGCAGCGTATGCATGCTTCTCCACACCTCTGTTCAACAATTCTCTGAGTGCCTACTAAGTACTATGAACTGAAGCAGCAGCTAGAAAGACAGCAGTTTCATATGCCAGTGTCCACCAGTGCAGAGCTATCTACGACCCCACAAGAGGGCACCTGTCAACCGACCCTGCAGGAAGGAATGTCCCAGCTGTGGTTGCCTGCTTCTGGACCTGGGAGAGCAAGGCCACAGCTGCAGACCTCATGGCATTTTACACACCCTGCCACCCACACTGATATTTCCTTTGTAAAGCTGCCATGACTTTCTGGTTTCCAGTTTTTCCATGTTATTTACTGGAGCAAAAAGCTGTGCCACTGTAGAAACTCGTGATGCCATGTGAGTAGAAATGTTTAACCAAATTATTAACACTGATTGTTTTCTGCTTCAGAATTCCTGCTGCCATTAGTAATCGCAGGAACCCCAACTAGTTAAGCCCTGTGCATCCAATAAGGTAGCCACTTGTCAAATCCATTCCATTAAAATGAACTGTGAACATGTATTTCCTTAGCCACATCTCTGGTGCTTTGGCCACCAGACTGGACTAGGCAGACTGTTGAACATCTCCATCATCTCCCAAAGTTCTGCTGGCAGCCCCAGACCCACTTTCAGTTTACTGATCACCCTTCAATCACACCTAATCTGCTGCTTAATCCAGCTACTGAGTTTTTAATTTATGCTTTTTTCTTTCTGGATGTTCAGTTGGGGACTTTGTAAGTTTCTGGTTTTTTTTTTTTTTTTTTTTTTTACGATTTTATTTATTTGACAGAGAGAAACACAGCCAGAGAGGGAACACAAGCAGGGGGAGTGAGAGGGGGAGAAGCAGGCTTCCTGCCGAGCAGGGAGCCCGATGTGGGACTCGATCCCGGGTCTCCGGGATCATGACCTGAGCCAAAGGCAGTCACTTAACCAACTGAGCCACCCAGGCGCCCCTGTAAGTTTCTGTTTCTTACTTGTATGTCCAAGCTTCTTTTTCTTTAAATTTATGAAAAACTTTTCCGTTTTTTATTATCGTCATATCTGAAGTCCTCAGCTGCATTCCTGCTCCCAGTCGTTCTTATTTCTTGTATGAGTGTTGGAATGTCTTCTGAACAACTCAGATTGAATTTAACTTCATCTTTGGGAATTCCTGGACCCCAGCTTGAAGGATCTGCTCTTGCTTCTGCCAACTGACTGAGTCTTTCCAGTCAGCAGCCTCTTATAATCCTTACCTCCCCTAATTTATGTTTTTAAGTCACTTTTTTTTTTTTTAATTGAAGTGTCGTTGACATACACTGGTACACTGGTTTCCAGTACACACAACACAGGGATTCAACAACTCTACATTAGGCTGTGCTCCCATGTGTCACCATACAACACTGTTACAATGTCCCTGACTATGGTCCCTATGCTGTACCTCTCATGTCCATGGAAGCCTGAACGTCCCACTCCTCTCCACACACACCACCTCTCCCCCCTCCCTCCCCTCTGGCAACCATCAATTCTCAGTATTTGTGGGTCTGATTCTGCTTTTCGTTTATTCATTTGTTTTTGCTTTTAGATTCCAATACAAGTGAAATCATAACATTTGTCTTTGACTTATTTCATTTAGCATTTCTTCTAGGTCCATCCATGTTTTAACAAATGGCAAGATTTCCTTTTTATGGCCAAGTAATATTCCTTTATTCCACAACATATATGACACACACACATATACGTGTGCACACACCCCACATCTTTATCCATTCATCTATTGAATGGACACACATTGCTTCCATATCTTGGCTACTGTAAATAATGTTGTAATAAACACAGGGGTACATATGTATTTTTGAATTAGTGTTTTCAGTTTCTTTGTCTAACTACCCAGTAGTAGAATTACTGGATTGTACAGTATTTCTATTTTTAATTTTTTGAAGAATTTCTGTACTGTTTTCCAATTTACGTTCTCACCAGCAGTGCACAGAGGATTCGTTTTTCTCCACATCCTTACCAACACTTGTTATTTCTTGCCTTTTTAATTCTAGCCATTCTGACAGGTGTGAGGTAGTATCTCGTTGTGTAGATTTGCATATCCCTGATGATGAGTGATGTAGAGCATCTTTTCATGTGCCTCTAGGCCACCTGGATGTCTCCTTTGGAAAAATGTCTATGCAGGTCCTCTGCCCATTTTTTAACTGAATTATCTGAGGTTTTTTGGATGTTGAGTTGTATGAGTTCTTTATATATTTGGACATTAACCTCTTAATGGGTATCTTACCTCTCACAGTTTCTGATTTCACTTAGTTTTAGAACTCTGTGGACTCCTTAGTTTTGTACCAACTCTGATACATATAAAAAGATACCATAAAATGTTTATCTGGTATTTGAGTAGTTTCAGTGCAACTATTGTCCAAGATTGATTCTACCCCAATAATCTGCAGTCAACACTCATCATTCCATAGCTATTTCTCCACTCATTGGGTATGGCTCTGATTTTGTGTCTCTCTTAGCTGGTGTATACATTTATGTGTGCCTGTTCTAGAGGGAAGTTTTAAATGGAAGTTTTAAATGGAAGTCTGTTTAAATGGAAGCCAAAATATGTAAGACAACAGGAATCCCTTACAACACCCCTAAACAGGCTTTTTTTTTTCCTTATAGTTAATTTGGTCTGGTACTTTCATTTAGGGACTCAAGTCTTTCTCCAAGTCAAGATAATTTCATTTTAATTCTCTACTATCAGTTAGATGGAATCTCCGGGATTTTTTCCTCCAGGTCTCTCATCATTTGTCTCTTGTTCATCTTTTTATCCCTTTCAGCTGCAAGACTGAGTCAAGGGTGTTCCCTCCGTCAGAGATTCGTTCATCCCTGCAACACCCACTATGCTATGTACCACCACTGCCTCCCCTTCTACCACTGCCTCCCCCTCAATTCAGAAACCATGTCTGCTACTTGGAAACTTTCCCTGAATTCAAATTAGTCCATTCTCACCAGCTTTCTCCATGACTTTTTCAGTGGTAAATTTTACAAGGTGATGTCTGTTCAAATTTTTCAGAAAGATACAATTCTCATCGTCCTTTTTTTCTTCATGCCCCATGGGCATCAGTGCTGACTGAACGTCAGGAGCTGACCCTGGTCCCAGACGTCGTGACTGTGAGCAAGAGTGGAGAGCCATCCCTCGAGCACCATCACCTGGCCAAGGGATCTGCTTGCTGAGTCTGTGCGCACAGCTTCCACCATGCCCCCCAGCCTCCAACCAGCACAAGTGTCCTCACTAGGAGTCACTGCAGCAAAGCCTGGGCCAAGTGGAAGGCAAGAGTGAATACCGCCACGGAGTCCCAGCCAGGTCTGGTCTACTACAGAAAACACTCTCAAGAGTGTAGAACGAAAGTAAGAGGAACAATGTTTGACCTCCATTACCTTTTATTCATTTTTGTCTGCTTTTTAAATTTCATACAAATGAAATCATACATACTGTTTTATGTCTTCCTTCTTTCACGTAACACCCTTTGAGATTTAGTCCCACTGTAGCAATGGCCCGTCTTCGATGCCATATAGCACCATGTGAACAATGCCAGAACTTACTGTCGACTCCGCTGTTGACAGCAGTGCTTCTCTGTGGTGGGAGGTGGTCATGAAGGTGTGGTTCTGCACACCCTCACACATGTCTTCTAGCATGTCTCTGTCCAGGCTTCAGTGGGGCACACACCTAGAGCTCTACTGCTGCAGCTGAATGCATGCACCAGCCGGGCTCCCCCACCTCTAAGAGACCCTGCCACAGCTTCTCAAAGAGGCTGCACCCTTGCACCAGCCTGCAAGTGCCATGTGGGATTGCCAGCTGCTTCAGATGCCCTGGTGCCGTCAGTCTTTTAACGGCAGTCATTTCTGATGATTGTCATGGTGTTTTACTGTAGTTCTCATTTGCGTTCCCCAATGCCTAATAATGCCCAATGAACACCCTTTCATATGTTCACTGAGCACCTGAATATCATCTTGTCAAACACCTTTTCAAGTTTTTGGCCATTTTTGGTTGTCACTTTCATATTTATAAGTGTTTTGTACTCTTTACATATTCCAGATGAAAATCCTTTCTCAAATATCTATATGGCAAGGACATCGCATGGCAGGCATGTCATTCAGTGGTGTCTTCTAATCAAGAGACATCCTAATTTTAACAAAATCTCTACTTTTATATGCTCAGGTGCTTTCTGTGTGCCATTGAAGAAATTTAATCTATCCAAAGGCCATGAGAATACGTTCCCGTACCTTCCATTACACGTTTAACTTACACAACTGAAGAAACTCAGCCTGGCTGAAAAACTGCTCAAGGGGAAGACTGAGAAATGTGGCTAGAGCAATAAACCAGGTTCAGATCATAATGGGCTTCGAAACCCAGGTTAATTTAGGCTTTTTTTCTTAAGGGTCTTGGGCAGCCTCTGGACCAGGGTTCCCCAGTCTTTTTTTTCACCATTGCTGCTTTATTCCTGTGAAATTTAAACACCGCATATCCGTTTACATTCCATAGCAGGCCTGTGGAGGGCTGCAAACCACTATGTTATCCAAGAGCTTCTGCCTCTTCAGAACAAATTTTTGCCCCCTTTGTGGTGAAGATATCACTTTGTTAAAAATGCATGCATGCTCCAGGGGCACCTGGGTGGCTCAGTCATTGGGCGTCTGCCTTCGGCTCAGGTCATGATCACCGCGGGAGTCCCAGGATCGAGTCCCGCATCAGGCTCCCTGCTCGGCGGGAAGCCTGCTTCTCCCTCTCTCACTACCCTTGCTTGTGTTCCCTCTCTAGCCGTGTTTCTCTCTGTCAAGTAAATAAAATATTAAAAAAAAATGCATACTCCAGTTTTTAAACAAAAAGTAACAGGATCAGACGTGCATCATAAAAAATACAACTCCGACAAAAAGAAGAGTGGTTTGGAACAACATGACGCTGGAGTATGAAGAAAGTCAGTAGAAACCTGAATGATCCAGGTCAGAGAAGACAGAAAAAGCCCTAGGACAGTGGAAGGGAGGATGGACAAATGTGAAGAGCTGATAGGAGCAGGTCCTAAAAACAGATGTAGTTCCGACGACAGCCCAGGTGACCTGGGATGAGCTGGAACCATGGACCTACTCAGGGGAAAACAATGAGACACTGATGACTATAACCATGATCTGCAGGGGAGCACTGGTACCAAGGGTCAAAAAATAAAAAATACACAAGTACTACACACAGACACAACAAAACCAATAAGGAGATCAACGGATTAGGAAGAAAGTAGCTCTGGTGAGCGGGTCACAGGTGATCATTTTAGAAATTCTGCTCCGTGACTCAGATTACTTTAATCAAATTGTTTCACTAGAATGGAATATATAAAATGATCACATGCAATTCTATAAACTGAGTATTTGTGTGCAAACTGGCAAAAGTGGATTTTTTAAAAAAGGAAGAACAGCTTATTTGAGTCATCCTAATGACCTTCTACTTTGAGGTAGTCCTCACCCCCTGGAAAACCAATGCAAATGTAGGATTTAATTATGGCAGAAGATGAAATATTTGCTAACTGTATTTTCTAATTATTCGAGTATTTTCTAATTATCTGAAAGAGGGCAATGCTAGACCATGAAATATAAGTCTTAAAGGGACTAGAGAGGAGCAGGAAACAGCAGTCTGAGAAAAAGAAAAGCATTTTCAAGAATGCCTTTTGCTCATAGACACATCTTATTTTTATTTTTTTATTTTATTTTTTTTTTTAAAGATTTTATTTATTTGACAGAGAGAAACACAGCTAGAGAAGGAACACAAGCAAGGGGAGTGAGAGAGGGAGAAGCAGGCCTCCCGCCAAGCAGGAAGCCCAATGTGGGGCTCGATCCCGGGTCTCCGGGATCATGACCTGAGCCGAAGGCAGTGGCTTAACCAACTGAGCCACCCAGGCGCCGCCCACATCTTATTTTTAAATCATATAGGATATACTATCAAAAATATTCAAATGATAACAAAACAGGTTTCAGTTAAAACACAAACAGTAGAAAGCATGACTGGAGTCTCGCTACCTACACAGATTCAGTCTGACGTTCTGCACACAGGTGTGCACGTGCAGACACACCTGCTAACAGGGGGCGGCTTCACACCTCCCTTGGAGTCAGCTTCAGGGCCAACAGTGGTCGGTCAGCTGAGCTCAGGGCCTGGCTCTAGCACACGCACACCACGGAGTACCAGCTACATCAAAGCGGAGAGCCATCCCTGCACTTGCAGTCTTATCTGGTAGGGTCCTGACTCGGGAAAAGCTTCCAGGTGATTCTAGTACAACGCCACTGCTAGAACCATGTCAGACAAAGACGACCAGTCTCGCCTGGGTTATAGTTCTGGTACAAGGCACTAGAAATCTGCAGGCAGCAGCCTCTCACCACCGCCATCTGTTTTTCATCAGTATCCAGTCGCAGAGTAAGAGAGCAATGTTCTCCAGGCCAGCTGGAACTTTCCATGTGACCAGTGTGACCCAGAGTTCCAGCTAGGAAGCAGAATGATAGGAAGAAGTTCCCCTTCCTCAGCATAAAGGACCAACGAGTAAGCCTTGCAGTCCTCACCACAGTTTTTGAGAAGTCAGAAATCAAGTACTCACCACAAGTTGACAAAGTTGATGAAGCTTGGGGAGAACTCCCTTTCTTCAGAGTTACTCAGCTGTGGAGGGTCCCCTTTCACAACTTGTGTGAGTTGATCAAATACACTATTCCACTTTGGATAAGGAAACCGGCCTGTGGCTAACTCATACTAAAGAGAACACAGAGGGAAAAACAAAATATACTAGGCATTATTCACTGCTCCTCACTGGAACACCCACATGGAAAATCTGAATTCCAAGGAAAAGTCTTATAAAGTCTTGAATTGAACCCAGATAAGGGTGAGATGAAATTTTTGCAATTATTAAGGCTAGATGGAAGGGGTATTTAGAAATCAAGATAATATAAGATCCACTAGAGTTCAAGGACTGGGACTAAAAGGGAACCCAGATAATGTCGTCACTGCCTAAGCACAGATGGGCCCCTACAGGCAGATATTACTACAATTGAAGAAATCAAGTCTGGGCCAAACCCTGAACCCCAAACCAATAACGGTGCTCAGGACAGTATCTCTAAACCACACCAAACCAGATCTGAAGGTTTATGAACGTATGTTCCAATGTGCCAAAGGTCAAACATATTTGTGGACTGATTTCTCATCTTTCTCTTCTTTCTCATCTTTCTCTCACTCTGTTCTGGGGATAATGAAAACCAAAAAAATCATGCTTTTTCCAAAAAATAGGTTTAAATCTGCAGCGTGGCCTAAATGAGCCCCATGTCAGGTGCACTGCCAGGTGACACATATGGGAGGGTGAGACCTCCAAGCTCATCCGAGAAGGCATCTGAGAGAGAGTGCTGTCTGAGGACACTGTCTCACAGCTTCTTCAGCTTAGGGCTATCAGATGGTGTCAATTTAGTCAAATATTAAATTATTAGTTTATATAGTGAAAGGAAAGCTACCAAGCAAACATAAGGGCATCCTCCAATGGGAGGCTGGGATGGAAAGTCCTTTTTGACCCTTAGATAATGCCCTCAGCTCACCACTGTCCCCAGTTACACACTCGCCTAGTGGGGAGCAGGCATGAGAACACAAGAAGAAATTCAGTCCTCTGGCTCAGGTTTCTTTCTGATGTAAACACAAATGCTCAGGACAAAGTAAACCTTAATGGTTATTCACAACACTAGGAATAACTTCATCAGATTCATTCTTGAGAACAGATGTTAGTTAAGGAAAAGGTAAAATGCACCGCAGAAAAGTGAAGGATTTAGGAACTTAGAAATTAATTTCACACATTTCTTAATTTGTATAAGATTATCCATATGGAAAATAGATTATAAAGCAATTATAAGTACAGAATGCCTTACTTTTAAACAGCGAGAAATACTAAAAGAACTTGCAAAAAATGTTAAAACTTTCACAGAAAAAATATTCTGTTTTTAAGCTGAGGTAAGTACTCTCTTTAAACATAACTGGTTTGGACATAGGTGCTTCTGAGTGGTGGCTGCTTTATATGCACACAGTTAGGTGCTTCTGTGGGGAACTACCCGTTCACGCTGCAGGCCTTTGGGCCTGTCATCACACCTAAAAGATGTCCAAGTTCCATGTTCTCTCCTTTGGTCAGCTGGCTTCACAATGAGAAAAGACTCCGGGAAGTATTGCCCATACCAGGTCACAAGGGAAACTGGATAGAGTCCTCTGCAGAGGTGAGCCACTAGCCTTCAACTGTCAGTATAGAGAATTCATCAGGCCCGGCAACGGGACTCAACAGGATGGCTAATAAGGGTATGTGATTCTTATCTACAGCAAGATCTCAAGGCCACATAATGCCAATGAACAGATGGAGATTATTTAGTAAGCTACACAAGAAATTCTTTGCTCGGAACCTGTGTTACCTCTGGCCTGTGGGACCTTATTAAAAATGGGAGGAAATGAAAGGGAAAGTTTGGGCTGCCTCCCAAATAGGACACAGCCCCATCTAGGGATGGGAAATTCCCACAATGTAGAAGCAGCTGTCAAGAGTTAGAATGCCACCGAGCTATGGTATGACAGCAAGCACGAGAAAATAAATCTAAAACTTCAAACCAAAATTTAGGGAAAAGGAAGTAATAAGCAAATAAAGATACTTCTAAGACAGAAGGAAAAATTTCAGTACAGTCACAGGTGAGAAAGAAGAGTTCATTTCATTGCACTTAGTTGCAATTTAAGTAGCTTTCTCACTCCTTTCTCAGTGCTGTTTTAAGGTTATTAGAATTATCTCCTAGGTAGTCGGTGTTCCTCCAAAAATGAATTGCTTTCAACTCACTCATTCATGACTTTTCTATTCAGTAAATAGAAGATTCCAAGTAGAAACTATGTTCGTACATGTAAACGTGTCCACCTAACACACGCGGCAGGGAGCATTACCGGACACCTTGCTCTTGCCTGAGCTGGGAGGAGCTGCCCTCCCCTGTCCCTGACGCAGGTGTGACTCTGAGTATCTCTGGCCAAGGGCCCGCAGGCACTGCATAAAACCTTGAGAGAAACCGTCAACTCTGGTTTGATTTTTCAAGTAACACACACACATACATACACATTCTTTTTTTCCAACAATTAGAAGACATAATGCCTGTGATTATAACCACAGAGGAGAAAAAATAGGTAAATAAAGTTAAAGACTAGAAGAGAGAGAGAAAAAAAAGCAGTTCTAATGAGGGGTAGAAGGCTGATAAAATTTTCTTTCAATTTTAAATTTCCTGCTCCACCACTGTGACGAACATACCAATGTGATCCCCAAACTCCAGACATCAGAGCGGACGTCATATCCTTGCCGTGACGCACTTGGGTCTATTCTTTCAGGCTGGAACAGAAAGAGAAGTCATGGTTATTAATTATGCATACTCTCAAGGAGCAGAATGGAAGCAGCAGCTGGGTAGGGAGCTGAAATGCCAGCATACTCCTAGAAGAATCCACATCTAGGATCAGCCTGGAGTAACAGGAAGCAAACATCATACTGAAAACCAACAATAAAAGCCAACCCATTACCAACTCCATAAAGGGAACACAAAGCAACTCTTCCAATTTTTCCCCCCAAGGACTCACCAGCATTTACAAACCGGAAGCTGAGAACAAAGAAAAAAGGAAGAAAATTGGAAGAGTGAAAAAAATAAAGAATTTCAGGGTCAGATTAGTAAGCAAGTAGTGGTAAACAGAGGAAGTAAAAAAAGAAGACTAAGTCTTCTCTGTTTCACCGAATAAGGCCACATCACAAGATATCTGAGATACAAGAGCAAATAGGAGCTAAATTCATTACAATTACTCCACCATTCTTCATCATAAAAGCTAAATGTATCACTATGAATATCTTTAAAGATATCTATTGGTCATTTTTAACCAAATTAAGGCACTGTCAAAATAGATTATCCTATGATGCAAACAGCAAAAATCATCTTTAGTAATTTCCCCTGAAGGGAGGATTCTTTACATTTCCTGCATCAGGGATGGAGAACAAGAGCGAGAGGGCCAGTAGCACAGAGCTGACAATGGTCCTTGGCCAAGGCTGAGTCAGTGCTATCGAAAGTAATGTCCAGAAGCACAAGAGCTGACGATATGATTGTTTTGAACATGAGTACTGTGGCTGCATAAATATTCACCGAAGCTACTTGGTTTTTAGTTGTAAAAATACGTATTTAGAATAAGATATGAATTACACAGAAATCCCAGATAGTCAACCAAGGGAGGAAAATACTCTGTCCAACAACGGCAGGTTACACATCTTTCTCAAGCTCTCACGGAACATCCCTTGATGTAGACCACGTTCTGGCCTGTAAAACACACCTTATTTTTAAAAAGAGGAATCATGCAAAGCATGTCCCAAAGTCACTAAATTAGAAATCAGTAACGGAGTTACCTGGGAAATCCCAAAATATGTGGAGATTAAACAACACACCTCTAAGCAATACACAGATCAGAGAAAGCCTCAAGTAAAAAACAACAATAAACTTTGCACTAAATGAAAAAGAACGTATCAAACATCAGGAAATGCAGCAAAAGTAGTGGGGGGGGGGATTCATAGCACTAAATGCAAATACTAGAAGATAAGACAGATCCCAAACAATACCTCACTTTACAACTTTAAGGAATTAGAAACAGAACAACAAGAAAAATAGACAAAAACAAACAAAAAACCACAGGGTAAATAAAGACAACAAAACCCAAAAGGATTCTTTGGAACAATCAATAAAACTAACAAACTTTCAGTTACACCGATTGAGCAAAAAGGAGACACAATCAAATGACTAAAATCAGAACCAAAAAGGGGACATTACTACTGCTTTTCCAGAATTGAGGAAATGGACACACTATTTGAAAATGAAACCTATCAAAAAGGATACAGAAATCTGAATAGACTTAAAACTACTTTTTCACTGAATTTGTTATTAAAAACCTTCCCATGAAGAAAAGTCGAAACCAAGATGGGTTCTGGTGAACTCTTTCAACCATGCAAGGGAGAAATAACACTAGTCTTAACACAAATGTTTTCCAAAAACGTTTTATGAGGCCAATATAATCACTTAGGAAACCTAATAAAGACATTACAACACAATTCATAACCCTCGTAAACACAGACACAAAACTTGTTAACAAAATAACAAGAAAATCTAACCAACAACATGTGAAGAGGCAATAATCACAACCAAGTGGTAGTCATCTCAGGAATACAATACTGACTTAAAACTTGAAAAGCAATGTAATACACCATATTTACAGAAAAATGAAGAAATAGCATATCATCATCTCAATAAATGTAGGCATCTGGCAAAATTAAAAATTCCATTCTTAGCACAATAAGAGAAAAGAAGGAAACTTCCTTTCACAAAGGGCATCCAAAAATCACTGACAGCTAACACCATACTTACTTGTGAAATCCAGAACAATCCCTTCCTAATTAAATATGGAACAAGGTACAGTTTATTTTTTTTAATTTCATTTATTTATCTGACAGAGAGAGAGCACAAGCAGGAGGAATGGCAGGCAGAGGGAGAGGGAGAAGCAGACACCCCCCCTCCTCAATGAGCAGGGAGCCCGATGCAGGACTCAATCTTAGGACCCTGAGATCATGACCTGAACTGAAGGTAGATGCTTTACCAACTAAGCCACCCAGGAGTCCCCAAGGTACAACTTCTACTCAGCATTATATTGGAGGTCCTAGCCAATACAAAAAGATGAGGAAAAAAAAAAAGAACAAGAACAGGGTGCCTGGGTGGCTCAGTGGGTTAAAGCCTCTTGTCATGATCTCAAGGTCGTGGGACCAAGGCCCGTGACAGGCTCTCTGCTCAGCGGGGAGCCTGCTTCCTCCTCTCTCTGTCTGCCTCTCTGCCTACTTGTGATCTCTCTCTCTGTCAAATAAATAAATCTTAAAAAAAAAAAAAAACAAGACCAAAACCACTATTTTGAACACAGATGCCTGAACTTCTGCAACTGTTTACACAGAAAATCCCTACTAAAATTAAAGGTGTAATTAGCAAGGACACAGGGCACAGTAATAAATTGTCTTTATCTACAAAAGAGAAAAACACTGGAAGGGGTGTCTGGGTGGCTCAGTCAGGTAAGCATCTGACTCTTGATTTCAGCTCAGGTCATGATCTTGGGGTCCTGGGATGGAGCCTTGTGCTCAGTTTGGAGTCTGCTTGCCCTTCTCCCTCTGCTCCTTCTCTCACTCGCTCTTTTTCTTAAATAAATAAAATCTTTTTTAAAAAAAAGAAAAATACTGGAAAATACTATTTTAAATTCCATTTACAGTAGTAGCATCAAGAAATATGAATTCCTTAGGAATACATTTAAGAGTTCCAGAGAGGGGTGCCTGGGTGGCTCAGCTGGTTAAGCAACTGCCTTCGGCTCAGGTCAAGATCCCGGAGACCCAGGATCTAGTCCCATATCAGGCTTCCTGCTTGGCGGGAAGCCTGCTTCTCCCTCTCTCATTTCCCTCTCTGGCTGTGTTTCTCTCTGTCAAATAAATAAATAAAATCTTTAAAAAAAAAAAAAGAGTTCCAGAGATGCTACACTGAAAACTACGAACACTGCTGATGGCAAAATGATCTCGATAAATGGAGAAACAGCAGGTACTGAAAAACTTGGTAATGCCAAGATACCTACAGGTCAATGGATGAAGTGTGGTCTATCCGTACAATGCAGAACTGCTCAGCAATAAGAAGAATAATCTAACACAGGCCAATAGCCAGGCTAGCTCTTCAAAACATTATGGTGACAGAAAGAAGGCAAGACACAAACCAGTACACAGTAAGATGCCATTTAGATGAAACTCCAGGAAAAGCAAATCCAACTGACACTGACAGAAAACAGGACCAATGACCTTTTTTTTGGTGACAGACATCTTCATCTCTTGATTGATGAGGTGATTACATGAGTACATTTGTCCAAATCCGAAGTGTATACTTAAAACGGGGGCCTACCATTTGTGGTTCTGGTGGTCGTGTCCTTCTGAAACTGCTGTACATTTATGTCAAAGAGCTGGAATTTCTAGCACATGCATGCTAAGAAAACTTACTCAACTCCTATAAGTGAGTCAAACAAGGATTCTACTTCCTTTCGATCATATAGGAGCACCAAGAAGCCTACCCAAGGATTATTTACATGTCCTTTCATTTCACTTCATATTTATTATTTATAAGGGACTGATACTTAAGTTATATAATTACCGGAATATTTTTGCCCATGAGGGATGCAAATTATTTCTGTTCAGTAACCCCAGAGGTTACTTTCTCTATGGACCTGGAGATGATGTACAGTCCTGTATTCCAATGAGCCATCCCGGCCCAGCGTTCTTTCCTCGGGGACCACAAATACTGAATCACACAAATGTCCTTAAGCTGTTCTCACCTTCTCACCTGTCCACTGTTCTCATGAATGAGTTAAATGTATTTTTGACAGGTTCGTTCTTTACTTGTATGTATAATATTTTTAAAATTTTCAAAAATCACTCTGAGAGAAGTAGATAGTTAAGATTCATGAAATTAAAGATTCCACATCCTAAATCTAAAACCAAAGTATAGGTTTGAAAAACAAAAAGCTTTTAAAAAGTATCAATTTAAAGGAAAACATCAACTCGGAGAATAGGACACGTAACATTAAAAAAAAAACAGGAATAACCACAAAAAAAGATAAAACAATTTTACACCCAAAAGTATATATAAAATACACAACTCGTTACTCTGTATTAAAACATATAAAATAAAAACCAAGAAATAAGGAGAAACTGACAACTGTAACCTTAACAGACTTGGAACAAATCCTTAATTTTCTTGGATTAAACAGGCAAAAAAAATGTGCAGTTAATAATACAGAACAGGCCTTTTCCAATATTTCATTTTTAGTTGATCACTGATCATGCTAAAAAGAATCTCAGTATGTCCCAATAGGCAGAAATGTACAGGCTAAAAAGCTTTGAAAGGAAATAATAAGCCAAAAGATTAAAAAGATTAAAAATGAAACACTTTGTAGTGGTTAGCTGTGATGTGTAACAAATTATCCTAAAACCGAGCAGCTGTGAAACAACAAACCTTTATTATCTCACGGTTTGGGTGAGTCAGGATGCAGGGACTACTTTTGATGGGTGATTCTGACTCAGGGCGTCTCCTGACCACAGTCAGGATGCTGGGCAGGGCTGATGACTTTACAGGGTCCTGGAGGATTTGTCTCCAGGCTCAATCACATGGTTTCTGGCAGGAAGCCTTAGTTCCTCACCACATGAGTCTCTCATAAAGCAGCTTAATAAGTGTCTTCACAACATGGTAGTTGGCTCTCCCCAGAGTGAGCAATCCAAGAAAGAAGAAAGTAGACAAGGCTTTTTTATGACCTACTCTCAGAATGGACACAATGTCCTTTCGGCTGTATATTCTTCATTAGGAAGGACTCGCTAAGTTCAGTCCATGCATCAGGCTGGACTTGGTCTCCACCTTTTAAAGGGAGGTGTACTAAAGAAATTGGGAACACATTTTTAAACTACCACACATTTGGATGTTAAAAAACATTCTGGTAAATAGCCCTTACTGCTAACATTTCAAACAACCCAGAAAACAATGTGTATGTGCACACAAACAAAGACACACACAAACCCACACACGAGCTGATGCGGAGGAAATAGTAAAATTTCACAAGTTTTGAAGAATTCTCTATCTTTCCTCAAAGAGTGCTGACTAAGATGGATTTCAATCTCAAAGAACAGAAAACCATGCCACCACAGATGTTCTGAAGTTTGGGGAAACTCTATTGAGCTCGAGGAGGTCAAAGATGTTCCTCTCATGAGAGCTAGCATAGCCCATATAAAACCTTCACAATATGAACCATAAACCAAGCTCATTTACACATTTTCATGCAGAAATTATAAATATTAACATACCAAATACAAAAATACATTAATCATATGAACTATGAGCCAGGTAGGGATTATTTCTCAAATGCTGGAATGGTTCAACCACAGGAAATAGTAGTTTCATCCTATCAGTAGCTATGCAGGGAGAAATATTTCCTCGTGGACAAATACCAAAAAGGCACTTAATAAAATTTTAACAGCTGTTTCTGATTCATTCTCCTCTTCTCTCTCTTTCTCTTTCTCTCACACACACAGAAATGCACACAGACTTAAATCAGAAAAGTCTAAAAAAAATGGAAGAATCCTATCAATATTGTCAATCAACATCTAGATGTTCTAGGCAAAGCAACAAAATATGAGAAAAATATATACATAAATATATACATACATACACATGTATGAGAAAGATCAATAAATATGAAGGACAAGGCAAAAATTATGTGAAGAATGGTACCTTGAGTGCCATCTGAAACCTATTCAAATATTAGAAGAGTAACTTGGCTGATTATAAAATTAACATATCAATCTAATTAGCTTTCCTCTGTGTTATCAGCAGTTATCAGGAAAACACATTATATTACATTCAAAATAGCAACAAAAACTGTCTTAGCACCCAAGAACACAGCGGGAACAAAGACTCCGATCTCAAAGGGCTTGCAGTCTGGTTGGGAGAGATACTGAAACAAATAACCGGGAGGTGAGGAGGGTTATGAAGCCGAGCAGGATCAAGGAGGTAAGAGAGAAAGGGAGAGCACCATGTAGATGTGGTGGTCTGGGAAGGCACAGCAAAGCACCTGCTCTGAGACCTAACTAATGGGAAAAAACTGGCACACTAAAAATACTCCACAGGGGAGAGTTCAAAGAAGAAAAGAAAAGACCCTGAGGGAAGAATACTCTCCCATATAGATGTGGAACAGAGAGTTCAGTGAGCTGGGCAAACGAGGCAGGAGGTAACATGAGGGTGATGCAGAAAGAGCTGAGGGTCAGATGATGCAGGGCCTCATCCACTACGAGGATTTGGGGACGAGGAGGCGTCATCTAACAATACCTGGAAAGGACAACCGCTGCCACACTGAGCACAGACTATGCAGTAGAGCAAAGTTAGGCAGGGACACCATTCTGGAGACGACGGCCATCAGGCAGGTGAGAAATGTCAGTGGCCTGCCAAGAAGGGTGGTTTTTAAAAAGAGGGCGGGTTCCATGCCATGAAAGTAAAACAAATAGCCTTTGCTTATGGACAGGATGCAGAATATGGAAAGTAGAAGGAAATGTGAGACTCCCAAGTCTGTGTCCTGAACAACTGGAAAGAGGGAGTAGGTATTTATTGAAATATAGACAAACTGGGATGACGGGTGGGAGAGCAGGGAGGGAGGCAGCCCCCAGATCTCGTAGGAAGCAGAGAGGTAATAATGAGGTCAAGCGCTTGGTAATGGACTTCTTGTATTTATGACTTCTATGGGATCTAAGAAGGGTCATAAAGTAGGAAACTAGATACATGATTTTGGAGGATGAGGCCCCAGAGAACCAGGAGAGAGAGGCAAGCCAAGAAGGTAGCCAAGAATGCGTAATGTCATGAAACTGAGTGACAAAAGTCCTTCGTGAATATAATATTTTAAACATTACAGGAAAACTAAGGAAGACCACAACTCAACACTCCCCCACCGTCTTTAGCAACATAAAAGATGGTGCTCACTCTGATTAGAGCAATTAAACTGCAGTAATGGGGGCAAAAGGACCCACTAGGACGGTTCAAAAAGAATAAAAGGAGAAAAAGGGGGTGCCTGGGAGGCTCAGTCAGTGGAGCATCAGGATCTTGATTTTAGCTCAGGTCTCAATCTCACAGTCATGAGCTCAAGCCCCATGTTCAGCTTGGGGGTGGGCCAGGGAGGAGAAAAACCACATACAATGGATATAAACAAGAATTCAGAAATGACAACAAAATTTGCAAGAATTTATTAAGAAATGTGTAGAGTCTGTAAGAAGGAAAAATTAACAAGAAACATTAAGATAACCAGAGCAAAGGGAGAGACACAACATAATCTTCACTGGGAAGACTCAAGAACATAAAAGTGCAATAACCAAAGGAATTTATATGTCTAAAAAGATGCCACTTAGATTCCTGCTGAGTTCTTTTTAATAATGATACACTGTTCGTATGAAACATGCAGAAAGATGATACAACACAGTGCACCAAACAGTCCCAGATCCAAGGATTTAGGACAAGAGTACTGATTCTAAACAATGGAGTTTGAATAAACAGATAATTAAAAATAAAATTTTTATTTTTAAAATTGTCACCATGAGCACTTGTCACTATGAGCACTGAGTAATACAGAGAATTGCTGAGTCATTATATTATACATCTGAGATTCACATCACCATGTGCTAATTATTCTTGAATTAAGGGAAAAAAAAGGGGGGTGCCTGGGTGGCTCAGTCAGTTAAGCATCTGACTTCTGGTTTCGGTTCAGGTCATGATCTCAGGGTCATGGGGTCAAGCCCTGCACTGGGCTCTGTGCTCAGCAGGGCATCTGCTTCAGATTCTCTCTCCCTCTCCCTCCAGCTCACACTCTCTCTCTCTCCCCCAAATAAATATTTTAAAAATATATATAAAAATAAAAGTTCAAAAAAATTCTTAACTGTTTAATCATCTGTGAGGAGAGAAGTTACTCTTTCCCCTAATAATGCACCAACACCGATCACAGCAGGATTAAAAACCTATAATGTGAAAAAAGAAAGCCCAAACTTTGGTACTCCAATGTGACCCTATAACCATGTTTATCTGGGCATAAGAAAGATCTTTCAAGACCTGCTAATGGCCAGAAAGCATAAAGGTAGCATTGATAAACTCACCCATGGAATTTTTCTATTTCTGCAATTCAACCGCAAAATATGTAAAATTTCAAGACAAAGGACAATTCCTGGGAAAATATACATAACCTAGTAAAAAAAGGGTTAAAATTCTCCATATATTTTACATCAGTACAAAAGATTGGCATCCTCAGAGAAAAATGGGCAAAGGTTAATATATAAAAGCAGTTAAATTTAAGAAAAAATGTAGAAGTAGCTAACTCTCTCAATGATTTTAAAATACATAAGAAAGGGGCACTTGGGTGGCTCAGTCAGTTAAGTGACTGCCTTCAGCTCAGGTCATGATCTCAGGGTCCTGGGATCGAGTCCAGTATTGGGCTCCCTGCTCAGTGGGGAGCCTGCTTCTCCCTCTGCACTTCCCCCTCCTTTGTGTTCTCTCACTCTCTCTTAAATAAACTCTTAAAAAAAAAAAGGTGGGCGCCTGGGTGGCTCAGTTGGTTAAGCGACTGCTTTCGGCTCAGGTCATGATCCTGGAGACTCGGGATCGAGCCCCACATCAGGCTTCCCGCTCGTCGGGAGGCCTGCTTCTCCCTCTCTCAGTCCCTCTGCTTGTGTTCCTTCTCTAGCTGTGTTTCTCTCTGTCAAATAAATAAAATTAAAAAAAAAAAAAAAAAAAGGAAAGAAAACCATCATGGGCTTAATACCCAAGATAGGGCGGGGGAGGCTGTTGTTTCTAACATTCGGAAATAAGCATTCAAACTGCTAAACTCTTTGTTTAGGGTATTGATTTCAACTGCAAATCCACATTTCCAAAGATGACAGCAAGGTTGCTGGACAGTTGTTTCCTAAACTTGATTTCTGTGAAGCTAAAACTCTCCGGGACTGTGTGCCCAAGTGCAGTCAAAGAACGGTGGCCTTCAGTCGCTGTTTTTTAAACAGCTTTCCTGAGATATAATCCATATACCATACAATTCCCCCATTAAAAGCACTGAGTTCAATGGCTTTTCCTATATTCCCAGAGCTGGGCAACCATGACCAGAGTCAGTTTTAGAACCCTTCCCTGACCCCACACATTCAGCCCTCACCACCAACCGCCCCAACCCCAGACCTACTAGTCTATTTTTCATCGCTATAGGTTTCACTATTTCATACGTTCACATGAATGAAGTCATAAAAGATGTGATCCTTCACAGGTGGGTTCTTCCACTTAGCATCATGTCTTCAAGGATTACCCAGGTCTGAGCATGGATCAGTACCTCGTTTTGGTTTAACAATGAGTAACATTCCCTTGTACACACAGACCACATTTTGTTTGTGCATTCATCCACCTTTGGACATGGGAGTTATTTCTACCTTCTGGCTCTCATGCATTCATGCATAGGTTTCTGTGTGGATACGTGCTCTCATTTCTCTTGGGTATATACCTGGAGTCCAATTTACTGGGTCCTTTGTCCTTGTACATTGGAATGTTTGAGGAACTGCATCTTTTCCCCACATGGCTGCATCCTCTTCCATTCCCACCAGCAGTGAGGAGGGCTCCAAGCCCCCACACCTCCAGCAACACGTGGTGGTCTCTGACGTGCTGATTCAAGCCATCCTAGTGAGCAGGAAGCGCTACCTCATTGTGCTTTGAAGTCTTCAATTTTTCAACCGAGAAGAAGTGGCATGTAAGTGACTGACAAATCTGTAAAAGCAAGAGCTAACTACCCTGAAGAACACTTATTTTTTTTTTCCAAATGAAAATCCTGAGACAGTTACATCATCTATCACACTACTGAATAAACTACTTTGCAGAGACTAGACTCTGCTACCGATTAGCAGGCGTGCCACAAAATGAAGTGGGCTCCACTGACAAATATTTGGGGAGTGCTAGATTCAGAAAAGATATTTCTTTAACAAGATTCTTCTCAGTACTTTTATTTAGTTTGCTACTATACGTGATGTACCTATACCTTTAAGAATGGCACATGGTGGGACGCCTGGGTGGCTCAGTTGGTTAAGCGACTGCCTTCGGCTCAGGTCATGATCCCGGAGACCCGGATCAAGTCCCACATCGGGCTCCCTGCTTGGCGGGAAGCCTGCTTCTCCCTCTCTCACTCCCCCCTGCTTGTGTTCCCTCTTTGGCTGTGTTTCTCTCTGTCAAATAAATAAAATCTTTAAAAAAAAAAAAAAAAAAAGAATGGCACATGGTGATTTCCACTTACTTATCTGGCCTTAGAAAACTTTCTTGACAAAACACCCATAACATGCCACCCAGAAATAAAATTTTTAAAAAGCCACTTTGTATGCTATCTCCCAGTTATTTGAACAGGATGCCACGTCACACTGCCTTCATTAAAAATGGTATATAGAGTGAGCACAACAAAAATAGCAGAGCAGGTAGCTGCAAGGGACCATCCCTCCAAAGAAATACAAAAAATAAAGCAGAAAGTATCATAACCAATTCTGTCAGAAATCTGGGAAAAAAATCCAAAGTTTCTAACAGCCAAGCAAACAATGAGTCAAGAACAAGCCAACTTAAAAGTGGTAAGAAATGGGCACCTGGGTGGCTCAGAGGGTTAAGCCTCAGGTTATGATCTCAGGGTCCTGGGATCGAGTCCCACTTCGGGCTCTCTGCTCTGCAGGGAGCCTACTGCCTCCTCTCTGCCTGCCTGCCTCTCCCTATTTGTGATCTCTCTCTCTGTCAAATAAATAAATAAAATCTTAAAAAAAAAAAAAAGTGGTAAGAAATGTCTGCAGCATTTTTACTCGACCCCCATCCCGATCCCAATCCCTACTAAAGCTGAACAGCAGTCTTGAAGACGGCAGTCAGCATTCCTGGGGCTGGACCTTAGACCCTGCGTCTAAAGGGAAGAAGACGCAGAGCAGACCTTAATCATTCAGATCTGTTCATCTGTTCCAACCTGACTGGGGGAGATGAAGACTAGCTGTGGTACCCAACTGTGTTCTGCCATTTAGAACTCACTCCAGGCAAAAAAGCAAAGGACATTCCTCAAAAACTCTGTAAGGCAAACAAAGGACCCACAGATGGCTGGTGCAAAAGGACAAGAGATATGGTGCATGAGGACAGAGATATGCTAGAACACCAGAAGTACGGCAGGAAAAGTAGATGGCAGAGTTTCTTTGGAAAATGAAGCCACTCAGAATCACCTGTGTATACTAAGAAATTCAAAAAGCCATGTGCATGCCTGGGGCAGGACACACACTCAGAAAGACCTGAGAAGAACTTAAGCTGTAACCTCTGGCCGATCTACAGACTCAGGGCAAGAACAGAGAGGTTAAGGCAGGTTTATAAATGGTCGTGCTATGCAGGATTGCTCTAGCACAAAGCCAATGTGCAAAGACTGGAATATTGGGGGGGGGGGGAGTCCCACTGCTTTTTTTATGGATTTTTTTTCTTTTTGGGTCCTGGTATTAAAAAAAAAAACCAAAAACCAAAAACACACACACAAAAAAACCCTAAGAAAACAAAAAACAAAACTGTCAAAACACTAGCTGAACACAAGCTAAGAAAACAGACATCAGAGACCACATAGGAGTAATACAGACTTTGAAACAAGACTGTAGGGGAAAAAAATCTCTAGAGAAACAGCTACATCTCACAGAAAGGAACAAAACAAACCATGAGGAGAGTGGAAGAATCATTTTATTCCCAGAATGAATAATTTAGTTCCAAAATCACCATTTTATTTATTCATTCATTCATTCATTCATTCATTTATGAGAGAGTGCACCTGTGTGTGAGCAGGGGTGGAGAGGAGCAGAGGGAGAGACTATCTCAAGAAGATGCCCCACTGGCACAAAGCCCCATGCAGGGCTCCATTTCACGACCCTGAGAGCATGACCTGAGCTGAAACCAAGAGTCTGAAACTTAAACCACTAAGCCACCCACGTACCCCCCAGAACTACCACATTATAATATTCAAAATGTCCAGTTCCTCACACACACAAAAATATAAAACACACAAAGAAACTGGAAAGTATGACCCATTCATTGGAGACACGAACAGAATCTAGAAACTACCTGAGGAAGCACAGACACTGAACTTAACAAGACAAAGTTAGATAACCCAGATGGAATGGAAAAATTCCTAAAAGCACACAAATTACCAAAACTGACTAAGAATTAGAAAATCTGAATAGACTCATAATAAGCAAAGAGACGGAGTTTGTAATAGAAGCCTCCCAACAAAAATTAATTCTTATAGAACTGGCAAATAATTTCTTTACCAGACATTTTGGAAATATGAATGGTCTTCCAAAGGGAAAAAAAGTGAATACCACTGTTTCAATCTTATAAACAAGCAGAAAATAAAAATTACATTCTGACAAATCAACTTTGTTGAAATCAAAGAGACAGAAACAGAGAGAATATGAATGAATGGGGCGCCTGGGTGGCTCAGTTGGTTAAGTGACTGCCTTTGGCTCAGGTCATGATCCCGGAGACCCGGGATCGAGCCCCACATCGGGCTCCCTGCTCGGCAGGAAGCCTGCTTCTCCCTCTCTCAGTCCCTCTGCTTGTGTTCCCTCTCTCGCTGTGTTTCTCTCTGTCAAATAAATAAATAAAATCTTTAAAAAAAAAAAAAAAGAATATGAATGAATGAGTATTATCCAATTTGTTGAACAAAGATCAAAAGAGGACACAATATCAACAATTTCCTGATGTTGATGAGAAAGAACCTGGTTAGATTCTCATGCCTAATGGGCTATATCTATTTTTAGAGGAAATTATATCAGGGTTTGAGAAATGCCCAAGGTAAACTGACATATTTCAGAAAGTACTGCTATGAAGTGAGTCCCTACTTCCAGTACCAATTAAGAAGAAGTATCTTACAAACTAATAGGGTTGGTTTTCTATCACAGAAAGGGAAGAGGTAAAAGAGGAAATGCTGCTTGAAGATAGGGAAGCTGGTGTGACTTCAGGTTGGAGGATAGCAGAGTTCGGGAAGCAAGTGAGCCTAGTGGGTGAAAGAATCCTTTGAAAATGAAAAGATCATCAATTACTCACTTGGAGAAGAGGAACAAAGAAAAAAATTGAGAAAATGGGTTTCTATTTTACAAATGTCTCAACTGCTTAAAAGGGGAAAAAAAGCATGTCTATAAGCATTACGAGATGTGCTTTATGATGTGATAGAATATGCACTACCCATTGTCTACGAAGTATCCATGCTGAAGAAATATATAGCCTGAAACTCCTCATGAAGGAACGGTAATCAGACAAACCAAGAATGTGGGACATGCCCAGGAAATCAGTGTATGAACATCATATCAAGTGATGCCATGAAATTCTTGTTCTTTAGGTTTCTGTTTTAGGTGTGGTCACGGTATCGTGGCTACACAGAAGACCGTCCTTTTCCATGGGAGGTACAGACGGAAACATTTAGAATAAAATTCATATCTGCAACTTACTTTCAAACAGCCCAGAACACACACACACACAACACACACACACACCCCTGTACATATACACATACCTAGATGAGGAGGTATGGAGGCCCCAAAATGTTAATGTTAACAATTGGTTTATGGAAAAATCTGTGTTACAACTCTACATTTTCTACATCTTTATGTTAAATAATATAAAAAGAAATCACAATTCCTACATACTAAAGACAAATAATGAATCTTAAATAATAATACAAGATCCATTTCTGAGACCTTCAGTCAAGATGCATCAAAGAAGAGTCAAGTTACCACAAGGCTCGTAATAAGAAGAATGCCAATCACACTCCCATTCACCTGTAGGCCTTGAAAGACCAGAATGGACAGAAGCATATCATTTGGTCTAGTAAAGATCAGAGACAAAGAGCTTATTCTCAGCCTGCTGACTCCAAAGCTGAAGAAACTTAGCAGGGAAAGAAAAGCCCTGTCCCTCATGGGCCTGTAAACCCTATTTCTACACAAAAACTGAAAGTCTACTTCCCTCTTAAAAGTTACCTGAATTCAAACATTTAGCACTAGCTGGGCTGCAGTTATATTTCTGAAACCTGCACAGATCAGGGGGCCCCTGCGGGGCTCAGTCAGTTAAGCGTCTGCCTTCAGCCCAGGTCATGATCTCAGGGTCCTGGGATCGAGCCCCACATCAGGCTCCCTGCTCAGTATAGAGTCTGCTTCTCCCTCTGCCCCCTCCCCTGCTAGTGCATGCTCTCTCTCTCTCTCATAAATAAATAAATAAAATCTTTTTTTTTTTTTAGGATTTTATTTATTTGACAGAGAGAAACACAGCTAGAAAGGGAACACAAGCATGGGGAGTGAGGGAGGGAGAAGCAGGCTTCCCACAGAGCAGGGAGCCTGATGCCGGGCTCGATCCTGTGACCCCAGGATCATGACCTGAGCCAAAGGCAGACACTCAACGACTGAGCCACCCAGGCGTCCCATAAATAAAATCTTAAAAAAAAAAAAATCCTTCATAAATCAAACATAATTCTTAGTCAATGTCACATGGCAAGAACACTTCAGTACTGTGATAACCCTTACAAGTGTAGATAACAGCTCCTAGTTTCTTTTCAGGGCATCATTACTAAGTCTATAGATTATATGACTTCCCAAATGCTCCCTGTTTAATCAGTTTTATTTCGTGCTTTTGAAGTCGTTGTTCCATTTATCCCCTCATTATCATGATGAATGCAAGACCTTCCAAACTTTCCGAATAGTCTGCCTCAACAGTCAACATCCACAAAGCCCAAACTTTAAACGGTGTCTCTTTTTGTACACACACACATACACACATGCACACACCAGTCTGTAAACGCTGCAGGCAACGCTGCTGATGGGAGTGCCTTGATAGTCTGCACAGTTCACATATCACCACTTAAGAGCAGCATGCTGGTCACCAAAGAACCACAGACACATTAAGGAAGACATCGACACCTAGCGGAGATGCTTAAAATACAGACACGAAATTGTCAATCAAATACAGATCAAAATTCAGCCTGTGGGCATAGCATGTGCACATATGCTGGGGTAAGAGAAGTGTGACCCATGTCAAAGGCTGTAAGTCTGTCTCTCTGAGGCTTGAGGTTGGCAAATGCCCAAGACCCCCACCCTTGAACCTGTCAGTATGCTATCCATCTCTGAGGAAGGGACAACAGTATTCAGAACATAGCCTCAGATTCTCTAAGTTGTACTGAGTTCCATCAGGAACTCTGGGAACCCCAGCCTCCCATTCTTCTTCAACTGGAAGAGAAGCATCACTGAGTGACGTAGGCCACATTTTCCCGGTGTTAATAGATAACATGGACACATGATCCATAGTATCCATGATCCTACAACGTTATCTACAACAATCATGAGAGCACACGGGGTGCTGAAAGCATGGAGGCCTTCTGAGAATTAATCCACCATCTAGTGGATGAGTGGAATAGAATAAGACCATGAAACAGGACTTCCCTGGGAAAGTATCATAGTCTCATGGAGAAGCTAGAACCTCAGTTTGGTTTTTAAGGTAGAAGAAAATATTCTAGTACGGTGAAACTGCATGACCAATGGCAGAAGGTGAGCGCCCAAGGGCGCAGGCTCTCTGGGTAAAGATTATCAAGCAGGAAGGTCTGGCCTTTGCACTTACTGCCATGTATGGCCTACACCCGGCATCTCTCGTCTTGGCAATGGAGTCCACCAGCTGTCCACTGATGCCAAAGTCACAGAGCTTAATATTTCCACTCCTGTCCAGAAGAATATTGGAGGGTTTGATATCTGCAAGAGAGAGCGAGAGGTATCGTTTGTGTAAAAGTGATCAATCAAATGAGCTACATTCTAAAGCCATAGTAAACACAAATACTGAAAAACCTTAGACAAGATAAGTGACTCTTTAAAATTCAGATACATAAGATGAGGAAAAATGAGGAAACACTGCTCTGAACGCCAATGTTTAAAAATGAAGCAAAAATGCTTCACAATAGGGGCGCCTGGGCGGCTGGGTTGGTTAAGCGTCCCCACGTTGGGCTCCCTGCCCAGCGGGAAGCCTGCTTCTCCCTTTCCCTCTGGCTGCCACTCCCCCAACTTGCGCTTTCTCTCTCTCAAATAAATAAACAAAATCTTTAAAAAAAAAAAAATGCTTCACAATGTAAGCAGGCATCCTGTATAATGCTTTCTTTGTTTTCATCAAAAGACTTATATTTACTTGCTTCAAATTTACTACTTACTGGTCAAAATATGAAGAATGAATTTAGTCTATAAGAGTACAGCAAGCGACTTCAGAGTATGTCAAAGACTATCCACCTAAATGCAAACTGTACAAATTATACACCCACAATTAAGTTAAAGTTGAGTGTCAGGGGCACCTGGGTGGCTCAGTCAGTTAAGCATCTGCCTTTGGCTCAGGTCATGAACTCAGGGTCCTGTGATCAAGTCCCATTATCGGGCTCCCTGCTCAGTGGGGAGTCTGTTTCTCCCTCTTCCTCTGTCCCTCTCCCTGGTTCATGTTCTCTTTCTCTCTCAAATAAATACATAAAATCTTTAAAAAAAGAAAAAAAGTTGAATTTTAGCTAACTTAGTAAAGTATCGAATCCAGTACATCTAAAAGTCCACAGCTTTGGGATCAGAGAAGCAAAGGTTCAAAATCTGGGTCCAATATTCACAGTGTGACCTGGGGCAAGCTGTTCAGCTTTGACTCGGCAACTGCAATTTCATCATCTACAAATGAAAATAATTGCTAATTCATAGGATTCTGGAAATTAAAACACCTAATACAGTACCTGAACCTTATTTGTATTCAATAAATGCATCCACTTAGTAATTATTTCTCCTTGAGAGATTTTTTCTGACATTAGCTGACTTCATCAAGTTTCCCCTGACCAACCCTTTCCTCTAGTTGTCCTCGAGATTCATTTTCACCCCTTCTGAAGTGTGTGCGCTGGCTTTCCCGCAAATTTGAGAAAGCTGAATCCCTTTCTGTTTGGTTCTCAGGTTGCCAAACTGGGTCCTGGGTTTTCAGCCCTTCTGCATTGACCATGATTTCGCCACCACTATGGACTAATTCACTGTCTGGTCAATTCTCCCGCTTTGCTCATGAATTCACCATCCTGTCTCAATGCTTCTCTCGACTTCATTGTCACTGTCATGGCTCAGTGAATAAAAAGATACAAATAAATACAAGATACAGAAAAGGTCTCCTGCCATCACTGACAAGGCTAACTGCGATCGCCTATCAAGCATCCACCCTCCCACCCCATCCCTTCTACCTGAACCTGCATTTGCTTTTATGGAGGTACCCCTTCCCCTCTGTATAGCTGTAACCAACCTCCCCAAACCAGGGCCTGACTGGTCCAAGCTTAGCAGGGTCACCTGATGCTCCCTGCCAGGAACCAGCTTAGGGAATGGGCATGAAGCAATTCTGGTGAATGAGACAAAACGTTACAGCCATGTAAGGAAGATGTCCCGGCTCCTAAGAGAGCCACCCGGGAAGAGGGAGAGCTTCTCCAGGAGGACTTGCTTTGGTCGTTACCACCCTGAGGATGGAGCCAACATATTAAGAAGGGGGAACCAAAAGAAGGGAGCAGGAGCCCCAAACACACTGTGCCAACAGCCAGCCTATCCTTGGACTTCTCAGGACAGACAGTGAATTTCCAGGACTTTCGGTAACTCATGATCAAAAGCACTCTTAATTGTAGCAAAAAGCGCTGACTGATCCGAATAAAAAAGACTACTATATAGGAATGCCTGGGTGGCTCAGTTGGTGGAGCATCTACCTTCAGCTCAGGACACGATCCCAGGGGCATCAGGCTCCCTGCTCAGCATGAAGCCTGGTTCTCCCTCTGCCTGCCACGCCCCCTGCTTGGGCTCTCCCTCTCATTCTCTCTCTGTGACAAATAAATAAATAAAATAAAAGGGCTGCTTTTATTAATAGGAAAACCAAAGTTATTTTTAAAGCTTTTTCCTTTTATTCACTCCTTCTCAGGCACTGCCTTAGTGCTTTACCGTGATTGGCAAGTATCTCCAAAGTAACTGTTAAATGCTCTAAAGGTGATACTACTCTTAAGTGCAAAACAGAATCAACAAGGAAGGAAAATCACAAAACAAGAATGCAATGAACTACAAAAAGAATAAAATAATTTTGTTTAGGTACCTAACTCTACATAATCTCAAGCCAAAAGAGAAAATAACAAGCCCATTATCTAAAATTATGTTTAACAAACATTAAGCCAAAGCAAAATTAAGTGAACTATTCTCATGTTCCAGGTTAACTAATTTCAGTGGTCTTGAGTTAAACCCCAAATTAAAATTACTTAAATAGATGCACCAAATACTGATTTCTTTAACCACTAGAAACTACGTCTCCTAGAATGTAAGGTTTTTTACTTCTCTGAATACGACCTTTTACTTTCTGTCCTATTTGTTGTCAGGCTGAATCCTGCACTGCCGTGTATTGTCTTGGGTTTGTCCATTACAAGTTTCTTGAGGAAAGTGAACTTAGGTGCCTTGTCAAAGCCACCACCACACTACCCTGAGTCTAGCAAAGTAATAAAGAGAGCAACTATTTAATTTATCTGCTGAATTAATTTCAAGGTTCCCACTGGCTTCCAAGAAATCTACTCCTTTTGGGACCTGTGTCCAACAAGGCCAAGATCACTGTTTTCACAAATACAAATGATTCAGAATTTCAGTGTACAATAACAACTACAGCATCTCCATTTGCAAAAATATCCTCTAAAATAAAGAAGAAACACCTGAAAGGGACAGTAGTGTCCTTTAACCTGCTCCAGGTACCATCCTCCAGATCCCTTGACGCTCCCCAGGACCACCTTTGGGCCCATTTTTCTACACAGAGAAACATTATCTATCAAGTAAATGAATAACTGTCTTTCAGCTAAGAGTAAGAAGAACCTTGTGGCAAAATCTATTTCAATTTCTAAGCTCAATACACTACTTAGCTGAAATTTATAGACTCTCAAAGGAAAAAAATGCCCTAAATTAATAACAAAGTTTTAGGGGAAAAAACAGCAATAATAGTGTTAGGGTACATATATGTTTTGCTAAAAATATAAGTATTTTAGGAACGCTTATACAGAGACTTTGTAATTTTCAATAATGTTTTCCTATTAAGGAAGAATATTAATTTCTTTTTTAAGTAAAATATTTTTAAAGTAAAATATTTCTTTTTTAAGTAAAATTTCTTTTTTAAGTAAAATAAAATCTATAAAAAAGAATTCATACCCACCTCTGTGAATGATTTTCAAGTTTTCTTTTAAGTGGTTTAGTGCTTTCACAGTCTGGGGAGAAAAAGCAAAGATGGGATAAACAGTATTCTTTTAATCACGTAGCACACAGTTTATCATAGATAACAGCCCTAGTAGCCCTTTGCATTCTTTTGAGCTTAATTATTTCAATATTCTGTCCACTTTTAATGTTAACTGAAGATACTAAATGATTATTTTATATCTGGAAACCTAGTTGCTGTTGCATGCTATCCCCTGAGAGCCAAACAGAACCCAGTAACTTATAATTTTTTAATATATCATACAAAGTTGTACATTTCTTGCATCTTCAAACTTTTCAAGAATGGAAATATTCAGTATGAGAGATTCCACAGTCTGGTTCCACTATCAACTCTAATTTAAATAAGTCTTTCCAAATTTCCTCGGTTTCTCATTATTTACATTATTTATTCACCTTCACCCGGCGCAAAGCCTTCAAAGTAGTTTTGGCAAATTCAAAGTGTGTCCGCTCAACCACTATGGCAACTTATGCAGAATTTGCAATATTGTTTGATCACTGCCCATGATCAGAAAATCACACATCTCTCCAGGAATATTGGGAACAAGGACTTGAATTAAAATCTCCCACAGTCTCAAACTAAAACAGAACTAAAGAACATGCCAACCATTTACTATCAAATGATCAAGTCTGTGCCCCATCAAGCTGCTGGGTATCAGGAATGCAGAACTGGTCATGTTTCAAGTAGCTGGGCCCGTTGTGTTTACTGGGTTAAGATTTAACACAAAGTAATTTTAACTGTTGTGCTTCACAGAAAGGATGATCATCAAGTCTAGAAATATAGGCAATATATAACCAATGATTTATTTGTGTATCTACATTACGCATACTGAAACAGACAATAAAATAATTTTGCCTATGTTTTCCAACCTCACAATCATCCTGTGATCACAGTGGTTAGGAGCAGGATTCTGGGATCGGGCTGCCTGGGCTTAACTCATTTACCACCTACAATTATATAAAGTTCAAAGCAAATTAATTACTTAACCTCCATGCTCCAGAACTATCATCTGTAAAAAGGGAGTTACACTATTCACCACAGAGTCACTATTAAGATAAAATGTCATAAGATCTTAGCCTGATGCAAATAAATACTTAATAAGCTTGGCTACTGTCATTATTCTACTGTTGTTGCATTATAGTTATTATGAATAGGAAAAGTTCCAAGATAATGCTGGGTCTGCTATCCTGGAGAATGATGATGAAATTGATCAATATAAAAATGTCATATATCTTCCCAAGAATAAACAAGTTTCTAAAATAACTCAGCTTCTTTTTATAAAATCATAGGAAAGGGTATATAAAATAACATTTTATAATATGTTCATATTATATTTAAATTTATTTAAATAATATATAATATATTTAAATTTATGCACAATTTGGCTAAATAAATATTAGCATGAATCTATATTATAATATATAATAATATATAATATATTTAAATTTATGTACAATTTGGCTAAATAAAATATTAGCATGAATCTTAAGATTATTATGACTTTAATCTGATTTTTTAAATACATTGCACACACCCCTTTAAGAATTACAATACAGTTCAGAAACTGTCTCTGTATTTTTGCATGAACTCTTAATGATCAAAAAGGATCAACTGGCAATCAGCAGAAAGACTACACTGGAGGCAGAGGAAACAAGAGGCAGAAAATTACATCCGTGAGAATAGCCTTACAACTTCCTATAAAACTTAGTTTACACATCCACTAACTACGTCATGTCATTAGCTCAGATTCTTAGGGCTAGGAATCTAATTTTATTCCATTGAAAAGAATTTTGTGAACAACCTTTGTCAACTAAAAGATTCAGAGCAAGAAAGAAAATGACAGGCATTCACTTTGAAAACCACGAACACACATGTAAAAGAGTGCCTCTTTTTTTTTTCGGTACTCTGGTCAAAGTGAATTGGCCAAATTGGTAGCAATGTCGGATCCTGAAATTGCTAGTCAAAAATTTCAGTAGTGGACATCTCATATCTCAAACTACCGGAAAGATACTTTGTCTAAGAGTTTCAATGAAGGCACTTCAAGGAGAATGCCGTGATTCTGATCAATTTAGAGATAGATAGTGAAAATACAACCGATTTAAAAGTAGAGCGACAGGGCTAAAAAGAAACAGAAAATTTCTTTTCTAGTTTTGTTTACAGCACCATCTGTTATGGTTCATTGTGATTTTAGTGAGCAAAATACTGTAGTTTTTATGTAGCACATATGGTGAAAATTGTTCTTATGACTTGTAGTAACTATCCCACAGAAGTGATTTTATTTCTTTTCCTATTATAAAATGATTTTCCAGGATAGTCAACAACATTCTGTGAAGGACATTCAGAGAGGTGCATTAAAAACTGCAGAAGCATCTTTATAGAAGTATATACAGAATGAACAATTTAAAAACCAGGTACTTACTGCTAAAGTGATTTTGCCTAAAATTTCTTCTGGAATAACGTCATCTAATACACTATATACATATTTGTAAAACTTATCAAACGAGGTAGACATGAGTTCCATACAGATCCAACAGTCACCCTACAAAATAACAAATATCTGTTATTCCTTTACATCTTAGTGTTAAGTACCAAGTTTCCTTTACTTAAAATAGAAATACGATTAGAGAAAAAGCAATCTTCCTCTTTTTTAATCTTGCACTGGAGGTAATTTTTGGTTCCTCATTAGAGCCCTGGGCAGTACCGTCTCCTCCTGTGTAAATACAAACTTATTTGCCCAATTTCCCCACTCTTAATTGTAAAGACAGGAACAGTCTTACTTAGAATCCTTTGTGCTTTTATCAAAGCATCAAATTTTGCCATAATTAAATACACAGAAAATGTGGGAAACCGTTCATTGTCATTAACAAAGAAAGTAAATTACAGTAATCTGGAGGTTCTATATAAGCTTGTAAAATTTAGCAAAAAAAAAGGGGGGGAGGAAAAAAATACACAGCGACACCAATGCTTCACATCCTTGAATAAATGCCACCTTCTTAGTGGCTGACACTTAAAATTCAGGCCACACCACTCTCAGCATCCCCTCACCCTGCTCTGTGCTGAAATCTTCTAATAGAAAATAGAAATTATTTGCTCATGTTTGTCATCCATCTCCCTCACCTAATTAACACACTCCGTCAGCACAGGGTGTCCATAAACATTCCCCAGATGAATGAATGCTGGCTATAATTTAACTGAATCATCCAAACACTGTAGGCAGCGTCACGGTGTGTTGCAAACCAGGTGGAAGACAATGTGACAATAAAACAAGACAAACAGAAGTATTAACTCCTTTGATAGAGTCGTCTGACTGGAAATCTAATTAAACAAATAGTCCATAAATTCCAAAAAGAAAAAAAAAAAAAAAGGAAACAAAACTCAAAAGCACCAAACGATTTGTACAAGAGGGAATGGCACACCATTCCAGGGATTATTTAATATGACATGGCTTGGAAAAGTACGTGGGTCGTGACAGGTACGCAGAAGAACAGACAGAATATGGGCAGACAGCACGGTCCTGACGCTCTGAAAGGATGTGAACGTATGAACAAGGGCCGCAAAGGGCCCTAAGAGCATGACAATAGCTACCGGGACGATGACGCGACGATGATGAGCATGGGCTCCAACGAGTGTGCGTGTTGTTACTGACGGAGCCAGCCGTGTCCTCGGAGATTTCTGACCGCTCGCCTCCTACCTGGACGGACCGTGCAGGACATGAAGGCCCGCTCAAGAACGACGGCTTGCCCAGAGCAACACTGCCCGTCATGGCAGAGCCATGACCACAACCCAGCTGACCGAGCTCCGGGCTCCCGTGAACTCCTATACGGCAAGGCCCCCACCCAGGTACGCAGGAAGCACATGCAGGGCTGAACACGGAGACAAGCGACAGCACTCTGCCCTCGGGACGGATGCCTGCTGACACGCATGGAGCTACGTGGCTTCACGTAGTGCTTACGTGTAAAACATATCTGACACAATGAACTTCTACTTTCTTCATTGAAAGTCTTTCTTCTCTCTTTATGGCTCTTTCCAGTGCTCTTGCAGATGGACACTCACAAAAGACGGAGTAACACACGTTGCCCATAACAAACGCTTGAATTTATTCAAATCTAAAGACACCATCTTCATAGATGTACTAAAAATTTTCTATTAGAGCAACAGATAGCACATTTAACTCATCTACTTAGAAAAATAATAAGGAAGGACCTTAACTCCAGTAGAATAGTGAAGTGGAAAGACTACTGATATTAGGGTCTAAAAGGCCTCACTTACTATCCAAGCTCTCCCACTTAGGTAAGCTTGGGCCCCCTCAGTTCCTTATCTTGGAAACAGGGGTTGCCCTACCTTCCTCAAAAGACCAGAACAAAAATCAGATGAGTTAACATACATAAAGTACAAAATAAAATGTCCGGCAGGTGTGAAAAATGAAAGTTAAGAAAACAAGGGGAGAAGGAGGAAGGGTTGAAACACAGGAAGGCAGCCAAGGGAGACAGACACAGAAAAGGGGAAAAATAGGTGGGAAGTAAACTGGAATGGGGGGGGGGGGCAGGGAACAAAGCAGCAATCAGCCCCAGAGAGATCTTTGTGGTTGATAAGACACAGAACCTAATGTGACCTTATTTCTTATGGCAGCCCCTTTTGACCATAGTAGCAGAAGAGGTATGAGAATAGGCAGCAGCAGCAATGAGCTCCATTTAAAAAAAGGAAGTGGGGAGGGGCATGGTCTGAGCTGCCTCAAAAAGCAGAGATAGCAACCTTACTTTGTCAAGCACAAGATGGGACACCCACACGACTGAAATGCAAAAGCAGGAATTACTAAATACGGATTTACTGAAAAGAAAGGTGGAGCATGATAAAAAAAACTGAACCACTGAGATCAAGTGTTCCTAGAGACATGAACCAGATAAAAGGCATGGAACCAGTGACCTTCCAGATAGAAAAGAGTTAAATTAGGTCATTACCTCAGATCATTCACAAATAAAAATACAAAAAAAAAAAATCCCAAATGGACTCTTGAAAAGCATTTAAAACTTTTTTATAAGAGTTTTTCATGAGGTGCCTGGGTGGCTCAGTTGGTTAAGCGACTGCCTTCGGCTCAGGTCATGATCCTGGAGCCAAGATCGAGTCCCACATCGGGCTCCCTGCTCGGCAGGAAGCCTGCGTCTCCCTCTCTCACTCCCCTTGCTTGTGTTCCCTCTCTAGCTGTGTTTCTATCAAATAAATAAAATCTTTAAAAATAAACAAACAAACAAAAAAGAGTTCTTCAGGACTTCAGGGTAGGAGACAAATTTCTTCTTCAAATCACACATGAAAAGTATGAATCACGAAGGGTAAGACCTGCTAAATTGAACCCCATTATAATGGGTATTTCTGTATGACAAAGGATACCTTACCAGAAGTATCTATTTGTATATAAACAAAGAATTAGTACCCTGAATACTAAAGCACTATGCTAAATTAATTAGGCAAAGACAAAACTTAACAGAATAAACGCAAAGGGATAGCGATTCCATAGGCAATTCATAGAAAAGAAGACCCAAACACACATGTAAAAAATTCTGTACCCTTGCCAGTAATTAGGGAAACCTCATTTTAAAAGTAAGATACCACTTCAAACTCAGGTGATTGCCAAAAATGAAACATTTAATAATACCAAATGTTAGCAATGAGATCTGTGTCAACAAATGTTTATGGCTTGTCCAACAACCACCTCCTCGGTGTCCCATACACTGTGCCCCACTGAAACTACACATCCGAGTGTCCTGTCCCCAGAAGGGGAGCCAACAGGATGTCAGCAAAATTGGCTGTTGCTTCCAGAACAGGCTTTTTGGTTCTTCCCTCGTCTCTTCCTTTGTGTGGACATTACAGCTGAACTGAACGAGCCAACGTGGACCCCAGGACAACCTTAACAATGTAAACCACAGACTCAGTTAGCCACTACCAGCTTTCAGTCCGGATACCGGAATACAATTCCTGATGTGGAAATCCTCATTCTTCTTACTGGTAGGAACAGAAGTTAGTACAAACACTGTGAAGAGGAACATGACAATAAAAAGTTGAAAACAGTTCATATCATTTAGCCTAGCAATTGTATTTCTAGGCACAAACTACACAGAATCTGTAACCTACGCAGACAAGGAGAAATGCAAAAAGAAGTTCATTTTTATACTTTATAACTGCAAAAAATGAGAAACAACCTATATTAGGATTATTCAAAAAAACATTTAAAAAGTTATATTTGATTAGAGAATACTACATAGCAGTTAAGATCAATTCACCAGATCGGGGGCGCCTGGCCAGCACAGTTGGGAGCACACGCCACTCCTGATCTCGGGGTAATGTGTGTATTCACTGCACATACAGCCTACTTTAAAAAGCAATCAATAATAAGGGCGCCTGGGTGGCTCAGTGAAGCTGAAGCTTAAGAAGCTGAAGCCTCTGCCTTCAGCTCAGGTCATGATCTCAGGGTCCTGCCATAGAGACCCGCATTGGGCTCTCTGCTCGGTGGGGAGCCTGCTTCCTCCTCTCTCTCTGCCTGCCTCTCTGTCTACTTGTGATCTCTCTCTCTCTCTCTCTGTCAAATAAGTAAATAAAATCTTTTTTTAAAAAAGCAATCAATAAAATAAAATAATAAAGTAATCAAATCTATATATTAAAGAGCTATATTTCGGGGCGCCTGGGTGGCTCAGTTGGTTAAGCGACTGCCTTCGGCTCAGGTCATGATCCGGGAGAACTGGGATCAAGCCCCACATGGGGCTCCCTGCTCGGCGGGAAGCCTACTTCTCCCTCTCTCACTCCCCCTGCTTGTGTTCCCTCTCTCGCTGTGTTTCTCTCTGTCAAATAAATAAATAAAATCTTTTTAAAAAAAAAATAAATAAATAAAGAGCTATATTTCTATGGATGAATCCTGAAAACTCTGATGAATAAAAAACACTATGAGGGCTATATACAGGATTATTCCATTTATGAAAACTTTTAGAATACAGAAATCAATACTGTGCATTATTTAGGGAAAGATACATATATGGAAAGCCTAAATGAAGAAGTGAAGGAAATACTAACTTTAAGGCAATGTGTAGATCTGTAAAGTGAAAGGGGGATTACGAAGGGAGTTTCCACTAGATCTATAATTTAAAGAGCAAATATTAAGAGTAATATGCCAAAGTGCTCATCAGAAGGGTACACTGGGATTCCTCTGGAAGTGTCTGTATGTTTGAAATATTTCACACTTTAAAAAAAGCAAGAGCTACCTGAAGAAACTAGAAAAAGATGAGCAAATTAAACCAAATGTGTAGAAAACAGGAAGAGTGATCAGAATGAAAACATTTTCAAACAGAAAAACAATAAAGAAAATTAATGTAACTGAAAGTTGGCTCAATGAAAGAGCAATAAAAAACTGATGAATCTCTAACCAGATTCCTCAGGAAAAAATAGAAAAGATGCAAATTACCTATTAAACTGCCAATTAATTTGGACAATTTAGATGAAAGGGACAAATTTCTGCAGAGAAAGAAACTACTAAATTTCACTCCAGAAGAAATGTAACTTGAATAGAACTCTATCTTTGAAAGAAACTGAATTGCAGTTAAAAATCTTCCCACAAAGAAAACTCCAAATTCAAATGGCTTCACTGGTGAATTCTACCAAACATTTACAAAAGAAATAATACCAATTCTATATAAATTCTCCCAGAAAACTGCAAATGACAGAATATTTTCCAATTCATTCTATCTAGCCATTGATATGAAAGCCAAACAAAAACATTTTAAGAAAACCACAGCTCGGTATCTCTCAAGAACAGATATAAAACTTCCTAATTGGGGCACCTGGCTGCTATAGTTGGTAGAGTACATAACTCCTGATCTCAGGCTCCTGAGTTCAAGCCCTATACTAGGTATGGAGCCTACTTAAAATAGATAAATAATAAATATTTTTTTAAAAGAACTTCTAAATAAATTTTTTCACATTTAATCCAACAATATATTAAAAAGGTAATACATCATAACCAAGTGGATTGATCCCAGAAATGCAAGGTTGGTTTAACATAAGAAAAGTAAGCTGTGTAACTTACAATATGAAAAAGAATTTCGGGGCACCTGGGTGGCTCAGTGGGTTAAAGCCTCTGCCTTCAGCTCAGGTCATGATCTCGGGGTCCTGGGATTGAGGCCCACATCAAGCTCTCTGCTCAGCGGGGAGCCTGCTTCCTCCTCTCTCTCTGCCTGCCTCTCTGCCTACTTGTGATCTCTCTCTCTGTCAAATAAATAAATAAAATCTTAAAAAAAAAAAAAGAAAAAGACAATTTCTTTAACACCATACAATCACTTTAAAGATGTAGAAAAAGAATGGGAAAAAACTCTAACATCTATTCCTGATTAAAAAAAAAAAAACCCAACTCAGCAAATTAGGAATAGAAGGGCACTTCTTCAACATGATAAAGAATATCTATGGTCATCCTTCCCAGCGAACCCTGAATGCTTTCTCCCTAAGATCAGGAAGAAGACAAGGATGCACATTGTCACACAGGTATCGATGGACTTGGGGATCTAGCCAGCACAGTAACACAAGACTAAGTAAACAGAACCCAAACTGAAAAGAAGTCAACTCTCCTTATTTTCACAGACAACATAATCTAAAATATGATGGAATCTACAAAAAACTACCTGAACACTCATAAGGGAGTTTAGCAAGGCTACAGTACACAAGATTAAAAAAAAAAAATCAACTGTATTTCTTTATATTAGTCACAAGAGACAAATTTCTTTAAAATATCATTAAAGCACCAAAGAAAACTAAAAACGTAAGGATAAACTCAACAAAAACGTGAAAGTCCTCTACAATGAAATCTATAAAATATTGCTAAGAAAAACTAAAGAAATGTTAATAAATCAAGTAAAATATCATGTTAATGGGTCATTAAACATAATGTTAAAATATCCATACTCCTCCAACTGACCTACAGATTCAGTCTAAGTTCAACCCAAATCCCAGAGACTGTGTTTTGTTGAAACTGACAAGCATACTCCCAAATTCATACAGAACTAGAAAAACTGGGGCTCCTGGGTGGCTCAGTCAGTTAAGCCGGTAAGCGTCCCACTTTTGATCTCAGCTCATGTCTGGATCTCACAGTTGTGAGTTTAAGCCCCTCATTAGGCTCCATAACCAGTGTGAAAACAAAGCAAAGCAAAAGAAAGAAAACAAAACAAAACAAAAGGAAGAGAAAAAACTTAAAGAGCCAAAACAACTTTAAAAGGAATCAAGTTTAAATACCAGCACTACCTGATCTTAAGACTAGCTAAAGGAATCAGGACAGTGTGGAACTGGTATAAAGAAAGAACAAACAGATCAATGAAAAAGACCAGTCCAGAAACAGCCGACACACATGGAGACAACTGACTTCTGACAAAAGTGCAAAGGATATCCACATGCACAAAAATAAACACCAATCCATATAAAATACCACCATATAAAAATTAACTCCAAATGGATGATAAATATAAATGTGATTTCTGAAACTATAAAACTGCTCTAAGAAAACGTAAGAGAAAATCTGAGTGACTTTGAGTTAAGCAAAGATTCCTTAGATACAACAACAAAAACAATACATTAAAAAAAAAAAAAAAAAGCCCAACGAATTGGCCTACAATAGCATTAAGAACCTTCACTTTCTAAAAAAGAAAAAAAAATGCTGTTAAGAGTATAACAGATAAGCCACAGATGGGGGAACCAATCTTTACAATCAGATATCTGTTAATAAACCTATATCCAGAACAGATTTTTTTTTTAAAAAACTCCCAAGGGGCACCTGGGTGGCACAGTCAGTTACGTTTCTGACTCTTGGTTTTGGCTCAGGTCGTGATCTCAGGGTTGTGAGGTCAAGCCCCACGTCAGGCTCCATGCTGAGCACAGAGTCTGGTTGAAACTCTCCCCTCCTCTCCCTCCACCTCCTTCCCCCTGTGCACGTGCTGTCTCTCTCAAACAAATAAATATTTTTTAAATAAAAATAAAAAAATAAAAACTTCCAAAACTCAAAAAGAAACAAAAAAACCAAGATTTTAAAATAATGGACAAAAGTTGGAAGAGGAACTTCATCAGATAAGATATATGGTTGGTAAACAACCACATGAAAAGCTTTCAACATTACTAACCATCAAAGAAACACAGATTGAAGGGTGCCTGTGTGGCTCAGTTGGGTAAGTAGCCAACTCCTGATTTGGACTCAGGTCATGATCTTGGGGTGCTGGGGTTGAGGTCCTTTTGGGGCTCCATGCTGATCAGGAATCTTCTTCTTTCCCTCTCCCTCTACCCTGCCACCCCCCTGCTTATTATCACTTGAGTGCATACACTTGCTCTCTCTCAAATAAATCAATCTTGGGGCACCTGGGTGCCTCAATCGATGAAGCGTCTGCCTTCGGCTCAAGTCACGATCCCAAGGTCCTGGGATGGAGCCCTGCATTGGGCTCCCTGCTCAGCAGGGAGTCTACCACCACCACCACCACCACCCCGGCTCATGCCCACACACCTCTCAAATAAATAAAATTGTCAAAAAAAATAAAATAAATTTTTAAAATTTTAAAATTTAAATTTTTTCTTAAAAAAGAAAGATTTAAAATACAATGAAATTTCAGTCTACACCAATTACAACAGCTAAAAATTAAAAAGACCATGCCAAGTGTTGGGAAAGATGTGGAAGAAAGAGAAGTCTCATATACTACTGGTGAAGGCTGAAAATAGTTTTACTTGGAAAACAGTTTAAAAAGTTAAACATTCACCTACAACATGATCTAGCCATCCCAATCCCAGGTATTCACCCAAGGAAAATGAGAACACATCTGCTCACAGACTCGTACACAAACACTCACAGCAGCATTATTTTTAACAGGAAAAAAAAACCAGAGACATCTAGAAGTCCCTCGGCAAGTGAGGGAGTAAACCAACTACAGTGTATTCCCCACCACTCAGCAATGGAAGTAAACAAGCTACTGACATGTGCCACAACAATTATGCAGAGTAAGGAAGAAAAACATACATCCTGTATGTTTCCATGTCCATGAAATTCTAGAAAATACACATTCATCTCTAGTAGCAGAAAGCAGCCCTGCAGCAGCAGAAGGGAAGTGTGTATGACCCACAGGGCACAAGAAACATGGGAGGGATGGAAATGTCCACCATCCTGATTACAGTGATAATTCCACAGGCATTCACACTTGTTCACATATATCAAACTGTACCCTTTAAATATGTGCACTTTGTCATATGTTGATTTTACCTCCTTAAGGCTGTGCAAAGGGGAAGGAAAGGAATGAACATGAGCACTAACAGGGATAGAAAGGGAGGAAGACACTAAATTCAGCTAATTTCAATGCCTTTCACACAGTCCAATGATCTTCTATAATCAGAAGTTACTAAGAATAGTATTTCCCTCACTAGAATTTCTCCAACTGCAAAAGATACTTGAAGTAAGGGCTTCCATGCTTTTAAATTCTGAAAATGTATATATTAAAAGACATTTTTTTTAAGTGATTCTAGGTTTCAGTGTTGATAAGATACATGGAAGGTGCAGACCTGGATGCAAGCTACAGGCTAGAAGTTATGTTTATTATTCAATACTGTCAAGCTCTTTGTTTTCCTATCTACAAAGCCTGAAAAGGAGTTTAGAAACCTGCACAATTAGGTGTCATAGTAATTCATCTAGATCAAATTCAAGTTGTACTTTGGACTTTTTATTTGAGTTCAGTTCCATTTTAGAAAGAAGTATAAAGGGCTGGACACGATGGCAAAAAATAAGTTTCCAGCTTGGGTATTAAGTACTACTCAGTCACTGCTCTGAGTAAAGGGAGGGAAGATGCAGAGGCTCAGTTATCACCCAACGGCAAAGTTAATCTTTACGAGGAGCCACCAGAAGAAGAAAACCGACGTCTCACAAGCTCCTTGACTGATGGCTGACTGAACCGGACCACGAACTGACGTCTTATGGGCACACAAATTATGAAATGAAATGTTCTGGAGGGTTCCTCACAGTGACAGGAATTAAAGGCCATTTGTCTTCCTCACAGCAGTGTTTAAGTAACAATTCCAGACTGGCATGTTCACTTCTACTCGGTCCTTTCATAAACGCAGAATTGTGGGTCTATTACTAGAACTGAAGGTCATGTCACCAAAAAGATCCCTTTAGGTGATCAATCTCAAAAGAAAAATGTTGCTCTAAACCCTTATTAAATCTGTTTAATATTTTTAACCTTTGTAACCAAAGAAAGCACACTCTGCCTATGCATTCTTTAAAGGTGAACTTTTTGCTTCTAAACTTTATTTATTTATTTATTTTAATTCAGAAAGTACCTATTACTTCTTGGGGCGGGGGTAGAGGGGGTTCATGTTCAGCCTATCTGGGCATTTTATAACTTTATACAACTTAACAGTAGAGTTCCTCAGCCTTCATCTGATCACACTCAAAAACTGTAGCAGTGTTAAAAAGGAGACTTCTTTTTTTAAATGAAGCTGAAAGTTACTCATCCCTGGACCACTTGTTCTATAATAGAACAGTGAGATTTTTGTCCCTTAAGTCCCATCTCTGCCACTTAATGGCTATTTGACCATCACACCTCAGCCTCCTCTCTGGAGAAGGGGGATAATGCCCCCGAACACCCTGAGACTGTTATGAACAGAATATATATGAAAACGAGAGAACATTCAACAGATGTTTTTGCTTATGGCTATATATCTCAACTCCCTTCAACCTCCCTGAGATATTAACACTGAATTTTATCCCAGCTTCTCATAAGAAACAATGAGGAGAGACTACTCCAAGCTCTCTGTGTTGTTTCCAACACTTGGCAATCCTGCGTATCACTTACTCTGCCTTCTTGTCATAAAATCGGACTTCTACGCTATGTACGCTGGGGTTATACATCTAAATGTTGCTTAAAGGGGTGATTAAACAATGCATATGGGAAACAGGTTGGCATACCCAAACTCTATGGAGGTAAAAACAGTTAGATGGAGCCAATGGGAGCCTTGAGGGGCAGGGACTGGAGTGCTGGAAAAGCTGACTTGAAACTCTAGGGAAAAAAAAAAAAAAAAAAAAAAAGAAACTCTAGAAAAGCAGAAACTCTAGTCCAGTCCCTAAGCAAGTACTGCTCTACATAAGATCTGAAGAGTAAAGTGGCCAGAGGATTTAGTGATTATAAAGACTAAACTCATGGTTTGGGGGAAGAAGGAAGGAGGAGATGGCAAGCTCCCTGTGCAACATGAAGAAAGTTTCAGATTTGTGATGTTCCAAACAGTACGTCATTATGGAATACTTAGGTCCAGGCTTTCCTCAGTACAAGACTGTATACTGTCCCAATGTACTACGGGTGTTGCCATGTGAAGTTCACAAATTCAGTGTATCTGGTCACAAAAATGAGTATCCGAGTCATAAAACTACAAAGGCAGAAGTAGAAAGAAACTACGGGAGTCTAGATTTAACAGTGATTAATTAGTGATTCAACAAAGCAACGGATGTTTCCACCTACCAGGGCTACCTATTGAGTGCACAGAAAAACAAAAAACGTAGGAACTGAGAGGGGAATTAGCTGGCTAACCTCAAAGGTCATCTCCCTCGACAAGACTTCATATATTTCTAGTCAGTGTGACATTCAGTCCTATCTTACAACGCAGTATTTTTTAAGTCCAAAACTACAGCAGAATCCCTAAAGCTATATACATACACACCTTGGGATCCAGTCCCAAAAAGAAGGGAGAGGGATTCTCACTAGCTCATGAGGACCCCACCAGCAAAATCCCAACATTTTCACAATGAGAACGGTATTTCATAAAAAGTATTAAAAGCGCCTCAGGGTTCATTCTGCTGAAGTCCTTCTCACCTAACCAAGTATCACAAGTGTATGAGGACCATCCCGACTGCGTAAAGTGTCTGATTCAGGCCCGCTGTCCTAACTCCCTTCCCTGCTTCAGGCAGTGGAATGACTGGAAATGAGGATGTGGGTTTGACAGCTGGAGGCAGAAGTAATGAGCTATGTCAGGATGCAGAATTACCAGAAGCCAGAAGAAGACACCTGGTCCTGAGACCAGTTTCTTTCTTTTCTTTTTTTTTTTTTAAAGATTATTTATTTACTTATATGAGAGGCATTGATAGCGAGAGAGAGAAGGCAGGAGCAGGAAAGAGAGGGAGAAGCAGACTCCCTGCTGAGCAGGGAGCCTGACTTGGGGCCTTGATCCCAGGACCCTGAGATCATGACCTGAACTGAAGGCAGAGGCTTAACCGACTGACCACCAAGGCACCCTGACCACAAAAATCTGGATAACAAGACTAGCTAAGAGAACATCTACTATACTTGTGAATTTCCTCACAGGCTGTGCTGAGGAAGAATCAAGGTTTACATTAAACGCAGATACAGCTGATGACAAAATAAAAGTTTTTGAAAGGATGCCGAGATGGTGCAGTCAGTTAAGTGTCTGCCTTCAGCTCAGGTCATGATCCCAGGGTCCTGGGATCGAGCCCTGCATCAGTCTCCCTGCTCTGTGGGAAGCCTGTTTCTCCCTCTTCCACTCCTCCTGCTTGTGTTTCTTCTCTCCCCTCTCTCTCTGACAAATAACTAATAAATAAAATCTTAACATAATTAAAGACCATTAAAAAAAAAAGAAGAAAGAAAGGGGATTGGGGGCAACACTGAAGGAGTACGAAGCCCAGAGCAGAGCCCAAGCTACGGCAAAGGTTAATATTCAGAAGTCAGCTGATTTGTTAGGTTCTTAAAGAACAGAAACTGTCAGTGAAGAAAGGAAATGTGGGATTCACAAATGACAGCCATAAATGTATATTTTAAAAGTACGAGATTCACCCCTTATCTAGGGAACAATGAGTGCTAGAAATGAATGTACAGATTTTCATGGCCTATATACTAAAATACCAAGAAATCAGCTTATTGCTTATGTATGGCAATTAACTGAAGATCAGAATCTAAGCCTTCTATCCTCTTATTTATTTCAATTAGATATTTATTCATCAGCTAAAACCCCAAATTGTTTATTCCTACCTCTCTGAAGAGTGCACCATAAAACTGAACAATGTACGGGCAATCACTACTCCGCATTACTACATCCAAATCCATAAGAAGTTGTTTTTGTTCTTTTTCATCCACTGTTGACCGAATTCTCTGGAAAAGAATGACAAAAGATGTCACAAAAATATAAAACAACTTTAGAAACCTGAGAAAAACCACTACCATGACAAGACTGAACATTTCTAATCAAACATCATAAATACTAACCAGACATAAAAATTATCATCTTCCTTAGACTTTACAAGAACAATTTTTATCACAGAAAAACAAAATAGCACTTAGGAATTAAAAAAACAAAAAACAAAATAGCACTTGGTAATTCTTTAAAGGACACAGGGCTTTTTAACCACAAGCATCCAGGGATGACGTTGGAAGTTATGTAACAAAGTTCCTAAGCAGTGAAAATTAACCCTCACGTGCAAATATAAAGAAAAGCCTCAGGAGCTGTACTATCAACAGTTTGTTGTTGTGCATAATCAGCTTCACGGGTACCTTTATTGTATGGAATCTAGGTATTCAGTGCAAGAACAGCCCTCCTCACTCCCTGGCAACCTTACCCTCTAGCATCCTCATTTGTTGGAGATGGAGAATGATCCAGAACAGGTCACAATGGTAATCAGTGCAGGTACAGCACACAGATGATATTTCCCGCCTCCCATATCCTACCCTGGAATTCTGCCCCTTCACGTTTTCTACACATTAAGAACAAAAAGTTCCACCTGACTCTCCACCCCATGGGTCAGAAGGGAGGGCAGTAGGAACATGTGGAAGAAAACCTACAAATGAGGAGAGAGAAGGCTCTTCGTCTGTTCCTACACGGCAGACCAGGGCTATATCCCTAAGCCACCTGCACAACTTAGCTGCACACTTCTAAAAGAATGCCGCAAAAAACCAGTGCCCCTACCACCCACTGCCCACCCAGGAACAGCAGGGTACACGGAGATGTTCAGAGAACAGTTCCCGCTGCACGAGAGAGAGATAGGAAAGAATCAAGTTCAGAAAATGTAAAACATGAATAATGAAGTTTCACATCAAGGCATGCAAACAACTTTTTCTCATAAAAAAAGTTCACAATGTCACACCGCACCACTGTGTACAACACAGAGTACATACTTACAAGGCAAGTTAGTATATCAAAAAATACACAAGCTGGCATTTTGTCTTCCAAAGACTTCAAGGGATCTGTCCTCAATGTTCTTGAAAGGGATGAAGGCAGTCAATTAAATTCTTGAGCCCATTTTACAGAAGAGAAGCCAGAGGCACAGAGAGATACAAAAGATGTATTCTATGTAACACGACAATAAGCAGTTGCAGAAGGAATCGAGCAGCTTCTTTCATTTTCCCCTCTCCCCACTAAATGAGGAATTCTATATATTCCAAATGCAAACACATTTAATTTTGCTATTTAAAATTTATAGCCTGCTAGCTACAGTACTTCATATCAAATAAAATTTACTAACTAGCATCTGTCTTATATACACTGATTTAAGACTTTTACACTGAAAATCACTACACAAACAAGAAATAATAAATAAATGAGAACAAAAAAAATAATGACAAAATAAGACTGACACTTTAAAAATTAAGAAAAATTACCTTCTCTCATTTCTATATTTTCATAGTTTGGAGAGTAATGATCTTTCTTCTAAATCAACATCAGGATAATGTTTGCTCAAAAAGTATATTTTTAAAAAGTCTTACTAGCCCAGAGATGTAATTTGTTATTAAATCAAAACCATGACATCAATAATTTTGGGAGACATCTTAATTATATTTATTCCTGTTTTAAAAACAATAACACTAAAAGGATAGCTGTGAAAATACTAGTTTGGGAAGGCAATTTTTTAACAAAAACTTACTCTCATATATCTACATTTAAGAGAGAGAGTTGGTAACTAGAGACAAATGGGGAAGAAAAAGGAAATGATACCCTGGGGAAGATTTCCACCAACCAAAGAATTCTCACTATTAAAAGGTTTAAAAACATTTTTTTTTCCTATTTTTCACTTGCACGGATATAGAGGCAAGTATAAATACACTAACACTCACACTCATAGGACACTATTATAAAAGATACCCTCTTTCCTAATTAGCTTCCCCAAACTGGTTATATGGTTTTTTAAATTTCCATTTGTACAAATGCTTGTATTTCAACTACTAGAAAGCATATTACAGCCAAAACCTCGATTGTTATCATCAGTAACTGACTCTTGAGGACAATTTCTACACATACTGCGGTAGCCACAGAAAGGATGCATGCTACTACATAGACCGGAGGCCTGACTGAAGTCCCAGCATCTGACTGGTATCTAATTTTCAATCCTGGACCAGATTAGCAAGAACCAGAATGGAGAGAGTTCCTTGCAAAGCTCAAACGTTTGAGCTCATCAGCACAGCAGTAAAATCTATTCAGCTGTAAACAATTCTTTAATGCCACTAATAGTATAAAACAGAACACAGGGCTGCTGGATGGCCTACTGGTCTACCAGGAAGTGGATTCCGCTCCAGGATACTGGTCAACGGATCATCATCTCTTCATGCTCTCTGAACATCTGGTCCAAGGGACAGGCAGCAGGTACAGCAGTAGCTGCCGGTACGGAGTCAGAATTGTTTGGGGATAAGCAGCAGAGCTAACTCTTCATTATATAGAAGTTTTAGGATTATACTAGAACATGTATTATATGTGAGCCCTTAATAAGATAAACTAATTCAAAAGGCCTAAAGGACACAGAAAGGGGATTAACCACAAGCACACAACTACAATAGCGGTCACTTCAAATTAGTTATTTTAACTCAATTAATTCAATTAATGTTCAAGTTGGAGAAAACAATAATCAAAGACTCAAAAGAGAGAATTCTTAATAGTAAGAGTCGCAACTAGGAACACTTCTCCAATGGAACAAAACAATGTGTATGGATAAGATTTTTACCACTGGAAATAAGTACAGCCAGAACTTTCTAATATAAAGGGAGAATAATCACCCAAACTGGAGCACATGAACAAGAACAAACTTCCCTTCCCTTTATGACACTGTCCTTAGGACTCCCCTCTCCTTGTTACATGACAAGTTGCCTGATTCATTATTTCATAAAGCCAATTAGATCTTCAGATTAAAGAGGGAAAAAAAGAAAAAAGCTTTCCTTAATAGAGGAAGGAGAATGGAAAATGGAAGCACAAAGGTGACACAAATTATACATAAAAATCTCTCCTCGTCAGAATGTTCAGAAAACAAATGTACTGATAAGTGTCTTGAATCATAGAAAACTTTCACTTATATCACAAATTTTAAAGTTAAATAATACTGATGTTTGAGTTTAGAAAACCTTTTTTCCCCCCTCATAAAGAATGGGGTTGAAAAGCTCACACAAGACCACAAAATATTTAAGAAAATCATCTCAAGAACCTTAAGGTTTTTTTGTGTGTATTTTTGTTTGTTTGTTTTTATTTGACAGAGAGACACACAGTGAGAGAGGGAACACAAACAGGGGAAGTGAAAGAGGGAGAAGCAGGCTTCAAGCAGGGAGCTCGATGTAGGGCTCGATCCCGGGACTCCAGGATCATGACCCTGAGCCGAAAGCACACGCTTAATGACTGAGACACCCAGGTGCCCCGAACCTTAAGGTTTTTTTTTTTTTAAGTTTCATTTACAACCAAATATAAGAACTCATTTAAAATCACTAATTTTTTCACTATGGGACTATTGAGCTCTTTTACTTGTCACGACAAATTATACTTTTTGAAAACCAGTCTTCATTGTTTTTCCAATAATAAAGTATTTTCAAATTATCACAAGATTTACTTTATTTGGAAAAAAACACAGAGAAAAATACTTAAAATCAAAACAAGAATTACTATTCTACATCAGAAGCTACTTTCTACAGTGAAGAAATTGATACACTTGAAGCTAAAAATTTTTTTCTAATTGTCCAAATTTGTATTCAAGGTTGTTTTATATTCCAAATAAGCAGCAGGTAAATGCCAATAAAAACAGCATGTAGCTATAGATCAGCAACATCAAAATGACTCCAGTGAATTCTTCCAGAGACACAAAAAAAGGATAAACTGAACACCCAGTTCTCTGTTTTTATGACTATTGGAATTATACATGGTTCTTAACCAATTAAAAATTAAAAAACCCAGGGTGGGCCATTGGTTAAGGTCCAACTCTTGGTTTCGGCTCTGGTCATGATCTCAGTGGTGAGATTGAGCCCTGTGTCAGGCTCCACATGGGGTGTGGAACCTGCCTAAGATTCTCTTCCTCCCTCTCCCTCCGCCACTCCCTCCCCCTACTTGCTATCTCTCTTTCAAAAATAAAAATTCTTTAAAAAAAAATTCTTTTAAATTTTTGAAAATTAAAAAAATTTAAAAATCCACAGAGCTTCACTTTTCTAAAACAGCCAATCCAAATCATGCCATTGGCTGGCACAGCCACAAAAATCAGAACTAGGAATTCTACACAGATTAAGCTGCAGTGATAGAAAGTTGACAGGTTCCATGGAACAAGCTAAAAAAATTAAGTTAGAAAGTGTCCTCTTGCCCTGTCCTACCTAATGCACAAAACACAACAATGTCCACTCTGAGAACAGTCCAAATTCTGCAGACAGAAATACCAAGAAGTGGTTGAAAGGTTGCTTTCCTTCTGTCTGTGCAACATGGCATCTGGAAGTCGTTGGTAAATTTAAATGTTGGCAGCTTAAACTTGGCCTTCATTTGGAATGCCTCAATGTTTAACAATTTAAATTTAAAGCACAAATACTCCTTTACTGATAGTGAACAACTATTTAAATGTGGCGTAGTTCCAGATGACCTCTAAATATACCAGGACCTTCACACTGAAATGATTCTTGCACATGATCTCTAAACCCTGCCAACCCAATCTCCCACGCACAATTTGTTGGTACCCATCAGGAATGAATGGCTGGGGGTAAAGCTAACCTAAGTAAGAAGAACTTTCCAGTGGACTAAGAGCCACTGTTCTAATGGAAAGGGACTGTGGGAACTATTCAAACTACATTCGTTTAAGAGTGGGGTGGGAAGGGCAGAGAAGCAAAGGAGATGGGTGGAAACAGGCAGTAGACACTCTCAAAGAAACCATTCACTGTTTGTTTCTCTTCCTCTCTTAAATGGATTTTCAGGGATCAGAAGAAACATAGAGAACGGATAAAAGGAAAGAGGGTCAGGATGACCCAATCGCTCTTATGGGATAAGGCCAGGATAGCCCAACTGTGGCAAAGAGAAAAGGCAGAAAGGTGGACAACACAATGGCTAAGGGACAAGCTGCAGAGGAAGCAAAAGAAGATAGGCCCACAGGGTAGGTCCTCAGAAGCAAGCAGCGTTTTGCCTAGTGCTAACTAAATACCCAGCTGCTAGTGGTACTCACCCCTCACTCTGACTCAGAGTTAACCCTTACATCTCCATTTCAGAGTTCTTGAAGATATCGCAGTTGCTAGAGAGGCCAGGGTACAGCAAAGCTCTAGGACTTGCCTTGAAATGACTCAGTCTGTGCCTGCCTGGCCCCTGGTGTGAGAACTTCTGACCCTCACGACAGGAGTTCTTCCTACCAACTCGGGTTATAAGAAAAGGTCAGACAGACGGCAAGCTCGATCTCTTGGACAATGTGGGTATAGGGAAAGCCCTCTGGGTTACTGATCCCATTCCTGCTCAGAGAAGGGGAAAAGAGCTCACCATATGCTCGAAAGACTCAAAATGAGGCAAGACTGATGACAAGTCATAGATGGTGTTGATTAAAAACAGCAGTTCCACAATGTCTGTGACAGATGTCAGTTCCTAGGATCCGATCATTCCAGGTAAAAAAGATACAAGTAATCCGCAAACAGATCAGGAATCAAGGACTGAGGAGTCCAGGAAGAAACTTCAGAAAGACAGACTTGAAGACAGCAACACAAAGAAACTTATAAAATATCTTCTAATTTGAACTGATACTATTATTTTGTTTTTGTTTTGAAATGGAGAAAATATATGAGGGTTGAGATGTAGGGAAACAGAAGGAATGAGATAATTAATGTGGAAGGGCATGACCGCCAGTCCCAGCAGACAGGGTCTCTAAATTCGATTGGGGTGGGAAGGGCAGAGAAGCAAAGGAGATGGGTGGAAATTTGGGTCAGGTTTGTGTGGGACTCAGGTGAGGGTCCACAGTGCAGTAGAATGAGGTCATAAGAGTAAGGTCAGTGACTCATAGCCCTGCTACATATGTTCATCTCCAGCTACTTAGGGTCCCTTAGAAATAAGGTACAAGTACACAAAGTGAAAAGAGAAGTGGGTTCACCAATGAGAAATTAGGGCATGGAAACAAAAAGACTCAGCAGGGTGATGGGTTCAATCACCATACAGGAAATCAGTCGACGGCTTTAAAGACTACCTAGGCATTGATTAAGACAATTTGACATCAGATGAAATGATGCCAACTATTAGGATTTTGATCCTTAGCATGGCAAGATGTCATTTTCAACTTGCCGCCAACCCAAACCAGAGCACTAGAAAGTATACCTCTTCAGCAAAGCGGTGTGGGATCTGCAATCACTGGCAGGTAGCTAAAATGCAACTCTGTGGTTGTGGCTCATCCCTACCCGTAAACACCCATCATCATCGAAGGTTACCAAAACATCAGGATTCCAGGTTTCAAGTAACTGCCAACTGTCTTGCCAGAGTGGTATGATAGCTAGAACAACCACTCCCAGGACAAGAATAAAACCAAAAGCTCCCTGGATTGGGCTTCTGTACCAACTAGATGTTGAAAAATATCACCCATGCAGAAATCCTAGAACTGGTACATTGAGCAAACAGATCACATGGAATCTTAGGTAGAACGCCTCTCCACAGCAACTATTTCATTTAAAATCAAAAGATGAGGGACCACCAGGGGGGCTCACTGGTTAAGTGTCCAACTCTGGATTTCACCTCAGGTCATGGTCTCAGCGACACGGGATCAAGCCCCACATCAGGCTCCATGCTCAGCGGGGAGTCTGAGATTCTCTCCTTCCCTCTCCCTCTGCCTCTCCCTCCTCTAAAATAAATAAATCTCTAAAAAAATCAAATCGGAAGATGAAAAGAACAAAGATTTCCTTAATTGAAACAGCTGTGATAATGGTATTTTGAAAGTGTGTCCTGTTCCTGGAATCTACCAACCCACCAGTACCAAGCACTCTGCTCCTCAAGCATCCCTGCTCAAAAACCCTCCTAAGGTTGGTATCTGTGAATAAGATAGGAAGAGGAGTCCACTCCCAGTGTGTAGTTGACTTCAGGCCAACGTCAGTGAGTGGGGGATAGGAGAGCAAGGATCACACACAGATCCCCAAATCCCTGGTGTGCCCTTACAAATACGCCGCTTTCCCAGTGGAAAATGTCTGGAAGTCAGTTTGAATACAAAGCTGGAAAACCCCCGAAGCCGCTGCAGCATATCAGTGTGCTATGAACCCCTTCCTCTGGGCTGCAGGAAATCTCAGGCATTCTTATGTTCCTGAGTTCAAAACAAAGATCCCATACCCCACAGATGCAGGAAGATTTACCTCCTGCTGCACAGGTGCATTCTTAGCTGCTAGAGTCTTCTAAAGAGATTGCATACAAAAATGTCCACTCACTATCTCTGCCTCACAATGCCATCACTTACAAGGTCAAAGCAGAGAGCATTAGCTGAAACAGTTGAAAAAGCCAATTACTTGGAATGCTGATCACAGATGCAAAACTGGCTTCAGTGTCAAAGAGTAACCAATGCAAGCGTCTCTTAAATCAGTTGTTTTAAATTATGAAAACATGTTCTACTAAGGTAGGAAGAAAGAATACTAATTCTTAATCGCAAAATCACATGCCCTTCAGAATCAATTTAATGAACTCTCAATTGTATTTTATTCAAATTAATTAACAATACCTCCTATTCTCCTCACTGAGGATACTGAGGCCCAATTAATTTCCAGTTCTACATAGGCTCTGTTACCCATCACCCAAGAATTTGGGAGAATAGTTCCAAAAATATATGGGGTATTTATTACACCATGGGCAGAGCTGCCCTGAGGGCAAAGTTGATGTGTCTTGGATGTGTCTTGATTAAGGATGGTATCATCTTCCTCTTTACTAATTACATCATCCACATACCAAGTACAATCTTAGCACTAATGTTTTGCAAGGGCCTAAAGATCATAAACAGCAGATCACTACTTCAGTACTCATGACACTAAAGTGAGATATGAGCGGAAATCTGATGTTTAACCAATTTTGAGGCATGGCCGGAGGACCACAACAACAAAATGACAGAAAATGTGCAGAAAGTGTATCAAATATGGGGTCAGATGATCCTCACTTAGAGTGAAGTGTGATAAGGTTTTTCTCCAAATTACTACGTAGGCTAAGATACAGACCCCAGAGCTTTCCTCCGAGTTCATGTCCCAATAGCTTCCAATATGGGCAAGTGGTGGTTCCCATCTCCTATCCCTTACATCGGCCAAAAAAGTATATTTTGTCTATATTATTTATTAGGGTCCATATACAATTCTGTTAACCAAAAGAAGCCATGGTGTAAAAACCCCTAAAAGCAAAAGAAAAGTGTATACAAGTTCCAAGCCTGACTACACAAGGTACCTGAGTTCAAAACTAAGGCTGACGGGAAGGACGTCTGCCACGTCCTGTGGATCTTCCCACAGCTAGGACTCCACTGAACACTTCTCATCTGCAACGCCACAGCATTCAGCAACCTTAAGAAGCATCCAACAGTATGGCTCCACCAACCACAGATTTCTTAATTAAGCCACATGATCTAGCCAATGAAGTAAGAGTGGAAAGTGCTGGTATCAACTCTCAACTCAAAACCAGACAGCCATGATTTCTGCACCCCAAAAATGATCTGGAATAGCAAACACTAGCACTGTGGTCTTCAAAAACTCAATGACATTGCCTAACAAAGCACTTTATACCCCCACAAAGGAGCTTTTCCAATTTAAGGCCACTCCTGTCAACTATCATTCTAGTACTTTCAGAGCAGTGTGCAAGAACAATGTTTAAGGACTAAAATGAACTTCGTCCACTTAGGTTCACAGTTCCCACCAGAATTATTCAGTAATGGGACTTCTGGTAGAAAGGGCTTGTAGGTGTTTGTAGCAGCAGGGAAAATGAGCAAGCCACCCTTTGTTGACCCCTTCGTTCCCACATATGTGGCACTATCCATATCAAGGAGGCCTCCCCACTGAGCAGATAAAAGGACACTGCTCAGGCAAGGACAGAGCTGGGGGTTGCCAAGTTGGGCAGGCAGAGGGGGTTCTGGTGCTTCCCACCAGGAAGGAGGGTTGACCTAGGTCTCAACTCCCAAAGACAAGGAAGGCAAGATCCAAGTATCACAGGAGAGGCAGGAATATAGGAATCGAGATCGGGTTACCATCCTAGGCTCGATCAAGAGCACTCAAATCAATGCAACAGGAGAGCTGGAAGAATAGAAAAAAACACCCTGAAGGCTGAAGGAATGAGACCAATCAGGCCCATGAGCAAGAAAGGGAAAACACCCAAAACCCTTCCCATCGCTAACTCAGGCTGACCTAAGCACCTAACCTCAGAGAGCCAGGCTATCTCTCTGATTAACACAGATGACTTCTCAAGTAGAAGACTGAAAGCTCATTTGTAAATATCAACCATGACAACCTCAACGTGGACACCTTCCCATCCCTACTGACCTGCCCACCATCCATTCCAGTGGTCCATGATGTGACAGTTCCTTCCAGGGTCACCACTCTAAGTATCAACCCGACTGCCTTCTATCTTTAGGGGCATCAATTTCATTCCCTTAGATTCCCTCTCAGCTGCATTCTTTTCTACTCTCCCCTGCCAACAAGCCCACAGACAGACACAAGCAGACCTTCAAGAGTCAATCTGGACATGGTCTGTTAGGACCCAACAGGGAAGCTGGTAGTCTTGCGTGGACGCAGGGTTTATGCTGTAGGCAAGGTCAGGTGAAGGACACGCTGTCAGGTCCTGAAGGCTCCCCGCTCCCTCTGTCAGCAGCCTGTGTCTGTCATGGTGCTCTGTTACAGCCCACCGGTCCGAGCAGCAGCCTGCAGCCATTCTTCTAACGCTTGACTCCTGCATTCCTGGATTCGCTCTGACGTGCCGACTCTAATCATCTGTGGACCTCACTCTGCGGGGTGTTTCTCCCAGATCTCAATTTCTCTGACCCTAGCCCAGAAACGTAATCATCATTCAGTGGTTATTCCACCATCATGCAAAATGGGACCTTTAAATAAACGTTATTTGCGGGGGACACTAAGCAAAGCCTGACGTTCCCAACCACAGTGGAAGGCTGTCCTTCCTGAGCTTCAGAAGGTCCCACAGCAGGAATGGCTTTGCCCTCTGCAGCCCTGTGACTCAGTCATTCAGGCAGTTAGACAAACCAGTCATAACACTCCCTCACTTGTAGGAGACTTATGACCTGTTTCCCTAAGCGTGTGCAATTAAAACTGAAGGTTCAAAATTTTCCCCATCTTAGGGCCTAAATACAGAACCTCACCAGCAGCTTGAAGAACTGTCCTCAGGCAATGGTCATGAAATTGGTGTAAGTGCAGCTCTTACATATGCCGTGTGCTATCTTGCTGAATCTGATTTATTAGATCTTAACTGATTTTTAAGTTATGTCTTGGAGATCACTGTTTCTGGTAACTAACAAATCTTTTCAAGCATTTCTTTCGTGTGGCAAAATAAAACTGGGGAAGGGCTCCCTCAAAACTAAAAATGAGAAAGAAGAAGAATAAAAATCAGGCTAATACCACAGTTCACTTTTGTGCAGAAACTGCAAATAAATCTTAAGGATAACGTATTTCCAAGATAAGGTTAATGTCTAATCAAGTAATCCTTCCCTCTTAAAGTGCATATTAAAACACTAGTACAGAAGTACTTCAAGTGTGTTCTCATTTTACCAAACACAACCGAAAACTCCCAGGAGTGTGAACCACTGCTTCCCACTCTTTTTTAAAAATCTCTATGGTCCTTATCTCAAAGCTAAACACAGTGGGTGCTTAGTCATCAAACTTTCTACATGGAAAATGTCAACTCCAACTCCTTAACCACACACTGGCTGTGTGTGTACTTAGGTCTGCAGGCCTCCAAGATAAAGGAACAAACTCTCTGAGGTATGACAAAAGGCTAAGGTTTTTCAGAGAGACCAACAACATACACATTTAAAAACTGTAGGGATGCCTGGGTGGCTCAGTCAGTTAAGCATCTGCCTTCAGCTCAGGTCGTGATCCCAGGATCTTGAGATCAAGTCCTGCACTGGGCTCCTGGCTCAGCAGGAAATGTGCTTCTCCCTCTGCCTCTGCCCCTCCCTGCCACTTGGGCTCTCTCTCTCTCTCAAATAAATAAAATCTTTAAAAACTAGTAATAATAAAAATAGTACATGTCGTATATCAATCACCAAATTGGTTTCAAACTTCATGCATATTAAGGAAGAAACCGTCTTCAAGTATTTATGATGTCATGGAATCCAGTGCTGTGCCCCGCCGACATATTGGTGGCTCTGCCCGATTACCACCTTCCCCATGCTAAACTAACATGCTTGCTCACCCATGCAAGGTGATAAACAAAGGTATAGACAGTATCAACTGGTAGGTACAGATGTGACCGTTACCAATCTGTAGATCCTACGACCACCTCAGAAGTACTTCTTAAGAGCTGGGATTTTAAAGGCTTTCTAATAGGGTTCTCAAAATAAGATCAAATTACAAGTGGCAGACAGCAATTTCCTATATTCACTCTTAAATTCCTTCAAAACTCAAGCATTATACAGTTCCAGATGTTATCAAATTAAGAAAACCTTTTTTCAAGTCAGAATAAAGTCCCTTCCTTCTTTACCTTGAAAACCTACTGACCATGGCTCAAGTCTACCCAGATTACTAGAACAGATTATGATGCTGACCAACACAGTAAAGCAGAGAACACAGACTGAAAAAAGCAGTATATAATTATTTTAAGGTTCTTTCCCTAGTATCTGGAAGAAAGGTTAGAACTTTAGTTATATAAACTAGCTCTCCTTTAAGACCTCGCTAAGGAAAAGCGGTTGTCACGTGCAGGAGAGTACATAGGAGCAGTGCAACACTCATCCCAAAAAATCTAAATAAAATGACTTTCCAATTACAGTGCAGTGGCATAAAATAAAAAGGGAGAAATCATACCATGTTGCAAAAAAACCACTATTTTATTTCAACAGATAATCCAAAACAGAGGTCTTAGCCTGTGCTTCGTTAGAGGTGCCCCAGTTCTACATAGACTCATGTCTATGTATGTGTCACCCTAAGAAAAAAGTCTGTAGGTGTCAGCACGTTGCAGAAGAACTAGGACCAAAAACAAGGTTAAGAACCCATAAGGAGAATCATAAAATTTTTCCGCTATCATTAATTTCTCTTTAGTTTCATATGACCCAACAAACAGAAATGCTCAACAATGAAGGAGGCAAAGAGTTACAGTAACATTTTGCTCACAATAAAGGTCAGCACAGATAGCATTTCATATTAATGTGATACAAATCCACTCCCAAAGTCAATTACGAAACTGAGGCTCCTCCTCTAATAGGTCACTGTGACAAACTGCCCAAATAGGGCATTGACAGGAAGCTGATTAGCTCAGCCTATCTGCAGACCCACTCTCAATTATGCAAACTGAGGCATTACTGGTTCCTCTAAGGATCTTAAGTTGGATAAAGGAATGGTCATATCTCATTTGTCCTTTTTCTTTTTAAACTGCCACCCCCAACATTGTCATTTTCCTGTAACATCTTACACATAGCAAACATCTGTTCAACACCTAAACGAACAGATGAACACATTACAATTACATGGGCCCACAGGTGTTGGATGGAAACCATCAGTTCATAACAGGGACCCACAGCAGCCTGCCAGGTACAGTCTATGGGCCAATCTCCATTTCTGGCCTTTCTTGATTTTTCTTTTTTTTTTTTTTTTTCAACAAACATATTAAGTGGCATGGCACTCACAGTAAGGACAGGAGGTGACAGCGGTATCACAAGGTACGCATGTCGATACAACTTTCCAGCCAGGGAACAGGGCAGTACTGAGTGGAGATGAAATAAACAAACAGGAGCCGAGCCGGTCAGGACCGAGTAAGGTTGAGGTTAGTGGCAACAGCATGTGTGTGGTTTCCAGGAAACCTTCAGTAAGACTGCTGTTAGCCCTAGCCCCGCACCTTGCCCAACCCAGTGCACTGCCTCTTCTTCCAGCTCCCCGCCTGGCTCAGTGCAGCACTGCCCTGCTCCCAGGGGTGCAGCCGCCCGGCCTGAACTCACCTTGGCAGTGGAAGGGCCTGAAGTTTAAAACACGTTAATGCATTACGCCAAAAATGCAGTGAACATGCACGCTTCATCTATTCGCGTTTCCAGAGCAATAGCAAACGGGCCACCAATAGGACAATTGCGATACAAAACACCCTCAAAGGATTTGGAGAAACAGTTTTACAAACACCCACGTTTACCACACAAGCAAGAACAGAACAATAGGGGTAACACTGTACCCAGAAACTGCACCTATTGGAGGAAAGCGCCAATAAGAATGATGGGCATCACCTACTTTAACTGCCATTATTTGCCCACTTGGTTTGTGGACCATTTTGTTGACAGAACCATAAGCTCCTCGTCCAATTTCTCCAAGGTCTTTCAAGTCCTCCGCAGTGAAATCCCAGTGTTGCTCAGGGGAGATCTTCAGTTTTCCTGACGATTCAATGCTGTGTGTTCTCAGTCTCTCTCTGTTAAAATATTGGGAAGCAATTTTTCCACATTTTAAATAGGTTTTGACTTTTTTCTTATAGCTAGCACTGATGACTGCATGGGGAAATGTTTTTCAAGCTGCTAACACAGTTTGAACTCCAGGTTTTGGGAGTTTTAGTGTTTACATCATCTCGGTTTTTTTACACACCGAACGTGTTAGGAAAGGCCTAAACTTAGGGAGTTAATAAACACAGCTTTAATGCGATTTAGAAAACCAAGTTTCCAGTTACTGAAGAAAGTAATTCTGTAGACCAATTTTCATTTCCAAATCCAAGATCTTTTCCAAACTGTGCAAAACTGCATTATCAAGTGCAGAATCCCAGGAGCTACAAACCTCATTTCCAAAAAGTTCTTATCCGACCCTACCTGATATTAATAACCCCAGGCCCCCCATCCCAAGTACAGCTGCTCCTGAACTTGGCTGCACATTAGAATTACCTGGCCAGATTCTTAAAATCCAGATGCCCAGGTATCATCTCATAGCAATTAAATCAGACTATCTGGGGACAGGAGTCAAAAAACCCAGTATTTTTAAAGGTCCCCAGGTAATTTTGGCCACGTTTGGGAACTAGCACCTTGCACACTGCCCTGTGCCTGCTAATACCACACTGAGGCAGGGGATAGTTACATGCCTGCTAATACCACACTGAGGCAGGGGATAGTTACATGAATGGCCAGCTGGCTCTAGGAGAAAAACTGTCATGTACCAATCAACTCTGAAGCCTTCAACCTAGATACAGCAATGAGGTGAAAAACAAATGATATGTAGACAAAAATCTCCTTACGGACTTTCATTAAATTAAAAAAAAAAAATCACCAAAATTCCAACCTGGAGATCAAAATATTAATTTGTAACCGTGCTTTTTAAGAAAGCAAATCCAATGAAAAATGTAAAAACAATCTCATTCCTCTCTCTGCTCTCACCCCTCCCCATGCCACCCCAGACTCTAATGTGTCAGAATGAACTGTATCAACTAGAGAGTGCAAGATACATAGAGAAAAAGATTTCACTGACAAGCATCTACATTTTGTCAATTTCATACTAAATGGTTGGACTCTTTAAAATCTGATCTGGTAATACAAGCAAGAAAAATTTACAAGCTTGGTTATATAATTTTTCTTCTTCCAAAATTTAGAAATGTTTTCTCAGGTTAGCAAAACTGTTTTTGTAGCTACTTTTAAGGCTCTCAAAATATTCAGAATTTTAAAATCATTTCCCCAGAATTACTGTATATACTCATATTAATAATAAATATGATTCAAGGTTATAGCTCAAAGACTAATACACTTTGTCCAAATAACCACATAGTAAACTAACTGCCAGAATCCCAGATCATAGTTAAGTCATAATACCAGTTTTTTTTCCACACAAGTTCTTTTCTGTTTACAACATACTTTCACCAGTCGAGCCTAGTGACTAATTTTCTTAGCAATCTTTTTCATGACGTAGAAATATCCTAACACAAAGGAGTTCATTTGCAATAATTATTGTTTTGTGATCACTGGCAAGTAAAACACCATCTCTGTGACTCAGTTTAATCACTGGTGAAATACATAGCACCAGCCAATCGCTGAGGGTAGCCGAAAAAAAAGTTAGTTTAAATTATGTGCAAATTGAAAGCAACATTTTTACATTATTCACTAATTCATGGGGTGTGGCACATGGGCTCTAAGCTGATCCCCATGAGCTGCATTTCCCTGGGGTTCACAGTTCTGTGTAAAGTCCTCTGTTTGAGTGTGGACAAGACCTGCAACTTGTTTCCAGCCAAGAGAATATGGCAAATGATGTCACTCTCAAGAATTCACTGCATTAGATACCATCTGTTGCTAGCACTCCTGAGACATGGAGTACTTCACTACTATATAAACCACAAAAATAACAAGTTATAATATGAACTATTACTGTAAGATCAATTTTTAGTATTAGGGGATGTCTCCTCTAATACCTCGGCTTACTGTAATCTGCTGTGTAGTTTCTGGATGAGGTCTTTTTTTTCAAAGTGAACAGACTGACAGCTACGGGATACGCATTATCTTTTTGGGCTAATGCAAATATTTAACAACTGAGTAAGGTGACAGAGGCACGATTCTGAACACAGGAAAAGTAACTGAACTGTACAGTCAAGGGGTAAACTGTACGGTACATGAATTATATCTCAATAAAGCTGCTAAAACAGAAGACAAATAGCAGAATGTGGCTATTCCCCAGAATCCATCTTCTCATTTAGCAGAAAAAGTTGTGAAAACCACCGAAAAACATGCGATGGTGATGCCATGAAGGCATGTTCATGGAATCTCCATTCATACCAGGCTGGCAATCTTTCCTGTGAAACTGAATCCAATTTCACAGTCATTGTTTTAAGAGTTAGTCCAACCCCAGTGGTTTCCAGAGAAGAACTGGAAAGAGATGCAGTGCTGTGGTGACCAGCCCTAGGAGCTGACCTGACCTTTTACCATTACATCACAGCAATCAATCACTGAGGCAACTGTACCAAATGTCCAAAACTTCGGCTGTTGTTTTTTTTTCTTGGGACAAATGTGTCAAGTGGGATTTAAGGGCTACTTCTACTAGAAAGGATCAAAAATTCCCAGATTTCATTATTAATTTCTTACCTGAAAATTAGTTCAGCTCAAGTCCATTACCCTGTTGTTAAGTTACCCCTAAGGCCTCTGCCTCATGAGTAACTAAGTTCAGCCTATAACCTTATATTTACTCTTATATTCATCCTTCTAAAATGTATATTAAGTGCTCCACATAAGCAATTCTTAACCCAGACATCTCACCATTCCCTCTGTTGGGCTCTATTCAAGAAACAAGCAAGAGACCAAGGTTTCAAGTCTCAAATTCACCCAAATCTCATACAGGAGCAATCCCTAGCCCTATATCTAACCATGTACACAGAAAAGTCCCTAAGTAAAATGGTAACATTCTCCTCAGGATTCAGAGATCTTTAATATGAAAACAAGTGAGAGTGGACTTTGTTGTAATAGGACTTGTAATCAGACTATCAAATGATATACATTCTAGTTTAAACGTTAACTATACACTTATATTTTTCAGTGCCTACAGATCACAAATCTAAGGCACCTCTGTTGAACACAGTACTTCCAACAGTAGCATTTGGTGATAGGCATTAACACCAGGGAAGCTGTTCAGATACAGACTGATGTCATCATTACAATATTTTCTCCCATATAAAAGTAAACAGAACTTTAGTGGCAATAATAAACTTTGGTGAAATCTACAGACACTAACACAAGGATTAAAATCTTTTTTTTTTAAGGATTAAAATCTTAAAAAAAACACACACACAGTAAACTTTACTAATTGATTTGAATCAAGTTTGGTAAACCAATTGATGGACACACTGCATTTTACTACCAGATTCACTGATTAACATAAACAGGCTGCTGGGTCCATGTCCCCCCGTAGCCAGTATGTTCACATTCCTTTTCAAAAGATTATATTCCCTGGCTTTGTAAAGGGAGGCCACATGAATGACTAAAAAAAAAAAGAGAGAGAGAGAAAGATTTTATTTTTTTAATAAAAATTACCTCTCCCAACTGTTTAAGGGAAGGCTTTCTCCTCTCCACGCTTCATCTTTCCAAGGAGAGGGACTGGGTCTGTCACCTGAGCCTTAACTGACTGACCAGTGAATATGGAAGAAGACACCAAATACTCTCAGTTCAAGTCCTCCCTTTTGAAGCCAGATGCTCTGACTGTCCGTCTGTCATAAGAGGCTGGCGCCACTCAAGGGATGGGTAAGTCTAATTAGGTGAGGCCAGCAGGAGTTAGCGCATTATTCTGGACTCAAATGCAGAGCTACATTTCCAATTTTACCAAGAATACGATAAATCTTGGGCACCTGGGTGGCTCAGTCGGTTAAGTGTCTGACTCTTGCCTTTGGCTCAGATTCAGGTCACGATCTCAGGTCATGGGACCGAGCCCTGCCTTGGGCTCTACCTCAGGCAGGGAGTCTGCTTGGGATTCTCTCCATCTTCCCCTAGCCTCCTCCCACCCAGCCCTATGCTTATATGAGTTCAACACTCTCTCTCTAAAACAAATGAATGAATGAATAAATGAATAAATAAAATTCTTTTAAAAAGCATATGAAAATCTTATCTCCCTATGCCTGGTTCCTACATCAGTCTTAATTGATGCCAAACACAAATGGAAAGGAGTCTCTTTCATTTTTTACTAGACCTCTATATAACCAAAACGCCAAATTTTCAAAAATGTTAACAAGGTATTGGATAGTAAGAAAACAGAATGCAATCATGCAATTCCTAGAGTTTGCAGAGAACAAAGGATCTCCGTGTGACCTAAGAGCTTCCAAGTGCAAAGAGTTTCAGACCTCTGCAGCCAAGCCTGTGACCCACAGCCAACTCTCTTCGGCCCCTTTGTAGAAGTACACAGAAGTACAAAAGACAAATACTTTTGGTGACCTGAGTTACACCGGCAGCTTCAAAGTCCTGGTTTATTCCAGTTCTAGAAAAAGTTCACCAAGAGTCTCAAAGCAACAAAGAGATTATGTGCAGTCTGCAGATGGCGATTTCTGTCCTAAGATAAAAGTTCTGTCCTAAACTAAAAAGCGGGTCTAGAGAGAAAAATATATGAACAGCAGAAACACACTCATGAAGAAGACTGGGGAAAAAGTAAAAACCGGCAAGCAGCAATGTAAAACTGCTTTTAGCCACACTTTTAAGGAGAAAAAAGGTTTCCTGTCTTCTCTTTGGGATATCACTTTCTTGAGAACAGAGACTGTGTTTTATCAGCAATAACTTGTAACTCTTCCCCAGTTCTCTGTGGATAATTTTACAGAGTATTCAGAGCTGCTTTCCATGAATGCTCCCTAGGGTTCCAATTCAAGCACCTGATGATCCACCGGGGAAACTGAGCCAGCTGCCACCCAACACCCATTCTCTTCTTCTTGACAAGGTCCTTGTCCTTTGCTGGGGAAGCAATACACCAGCTAACACACTACACTTCCCAACAGCTGTGGAATGAATTGTGCCTAAGCCCGCACCCTCTCCTGCCAAAATTCATGTCAAAGCCTTAACCCCCAATGTGACTGTATTGGAGAGAGGGCCTATAAGAAGGTGATTAAGGTTAAATGAGGTCATAGGATGGAACTCTGATCTGATACAGAATTAGTGTCCTTAGAACACCACACCACTGTTCCCAGTGGAGAGTTACTCTCCAATCCTCACACTTACACAAGGGTCACATGAACACCTAGCAAGATGGAGGCCACCTACAAGCCAAGAGAAGAATATTGAGAATGAAACCCACCTTGTCAGCACCCTGATCTTTCCAGCTTCCAGAAACACTGGATATAAATTTCTGTTGTTTTTAAGCCACCCAATCTGTAGTATTTTGTTATGATGGCCCACAGACAAAGAAGTCAAATTTCCTTGCAGTTAGAAGCAGTAATATAAATGAGTATTTAAAAGGAGCTGAGTCAGCTGGAAAGGTCTTTTTTTTTTTCCCTCCCTTCTCCTTGTTGCCTGAAATGTTGGTGATGACTGGAGTTCCAGCCACCCTCAAGGCCCTTGAGAAGGGAAATCATGTACTGAGAAAAAAGGAACAAAAAAATTAAAGCTCTCTAGACTCTGAGGACCATGAAGCCATTACACCAACCCTGGGCCTGCCTACCTCCAGACTGCATCTACAGAAAGAAATAAACTGTCTTATATAAGCCATCATTTGTCTTCATGTTGTTTATACGCAAACTGACTCATTTCCAGTTACTACAGCCCCTGCCACTATTATATTTCCCAGGAACTGTCATTGAAGGAGGTATCCAGCATCTGGAAGTGGTGGGGAAGGAGGGAACGGGCCACGGTTTGGTCATCACAGTGGCTGGGAAGTGCTATGAGCATTTCCTGGCTGAGGGCCAATGATGCTGACTGGTTTCAGACGCACAGGCCAGTTAAAAGAGTACAAAAACACTTCTCGAATAAAATCCTTAGGTCTGGTACCCTGATTTTGTACAGCCCATCTAAATCCCATACCGAATCTTTTGTGCTCCCGAAGACCAGTAGCTTCACACTTCGAGCAAACAACATACACACAGACAGACAGTAACAGTGGACACAGATGCCATGGGCATAGCAAAGAAGTGGAATAGGTGTGTTTTTTACAAAACATGCAAAACAATGAGTAGAATGCTCAAATCTACGAGATACAGACCTTATTAAAATACAATTCGATATACAGAAATTACTTTTTGAAATTAGGGGATTATCTTGTTACATGAGATCCTGAAAACTGTAACTTCTGAGTCCACCTGTCTGCACAGAAGTCCTTTGTGTACCTTCTTTGATGGCTGAGCCACCGGATAGAGATGACTGATGTGTCCAGTCACTACTTAGCAAACACTGACTCATTGCCACTGCATTTTAGCTATCATCCTTTAGTGACCCAGACTAATTATACATTTCGGAAATCCTACAGATTGTCCCCTCAAAAAAAAAACCCCAAACACTACGACATAATGTTCAGAGCACTTATCAGACTGGACACCAAGAAAAGCTTTATTTCCATCTGAAGTATTTAATAAAGCTGCCCAGGGGTTTGCACGGAGGTGGGTGGGCCTATTTTCTGAAGACTTACAGCTGGCACAGCCAAGGTTACCTGGGGAAGCTCTAGCCATGCCCACCACCCCCACTCTCTGCTAAATCCAGTGTTCGGCTGTGCTAATTCATCAACAGGACAAATACTCAAACCTCTTTTTCCCACCAGACCATGTCATCCTAAATCCCTCCTAAGGGCACACAGGTACAAAAAGAAAAAAGGAAAACTCAATCATAAGCCAGAGCAAACCACTCTCAACAATTCAGTATACACTCTTTGTATCTTTCTGTACTAAGAGATCTCAAGCCTATTGCTTGACAGACTTCACTTCGTCTGTTCTTGACAAGTTAGCCATGACCTGGCCCACACGATTACTGCCGTGCTGCACAGCCAGTCGGCCTAAGTCAGCGGCACTTGCTGTGGGTGCCCACAGAACCCAGGCCATAGCACCCCCTCCCTCATGCCGACCTGAAAGGTGAGAAGGGTGAGATAACTCTTTAAGTTGCATTTTGATTTCTTACCCTTAGAGTGAGACATTTTTTGTCATCTGGTGAACAAGTGTTTCTTCGTTGGTTAACTGCCTTGGGGAACACCCCTGAGCCCTCCTTGCCCAGTGTCTGCTTTGCTGTTGCTGCTTCTAACAGACTGACTCTTGGTCCTGCATCAGAAATACTTCTCCAGGGCGCTATCTACCTCCCCATTCTATTTATGAATTTATACACGTGAAAAATTCAGGGACCACCTGGACAGCTCAGTTGGTTGAGTGCTGGCCTCTTGATTTGGGCTCAGGTCATGATCTCAGGGCCATGAGATTGAGTCCTGCATCAAACCCAGAGATTCTCTCTCTCCCTCTCTCCTCACCCACCACCCCTCCACTGTGTGTGCACATGCAGCGCTCTCTCTGAAATAAAATCTTTTTTAAAAGATTCAAAAATGTGTATGCTTTCAAATCCATCACTCCATTCCATTCTTTTCTTTTACTGTTACACAGTATCATTTATATTCACTTCCGCGTGTGATGTGGACTTCATTCCATCACTGCGTTTTCAGTTTCCAAGCAATGTCATCTTTTCTCCTCTATTACTCTATCAGGAATCCTGTTCCCCATTTATCCACATTTGCTCTCTCCTCAAGAGCCAATCCTTTTTTAAATAAACACCATGATGTCTTCTACTCTGTTAGGAATGCTGCAAAATATCACATTCAGAGTTGCTCTTTCTCAAAGTCATAAAGATATGACTCCCGAGTTCCCTAATTCCCGCTCCCATTCCACAAGGAGGATCCGTGTTGACCGTGGGTTACTGCAGAGCATCAGCACACAGACTGACTCGCACACTGGAAACAACTACAAAAAACAGACAAAATGCAAGAGGGTCTTGAAGACACTGGACAACAGACAACAAAGGGCAGTGAACACTGAAAGCAGATAGATAGGATAAACACAAGGTGAGCCCTACAACTGCCTCCAGCTTCCTGTCTGGAAGGGCTCACAGACTGCGATGGGGGTCAGGGGGATCCTAGCGGGTATCCTGGCAGGTCTCCTGTGTTGGGGAGATGGATCCGGGGACCTGAGGAGACCAAGGTAGCTAGAGTCTAAGGTAGAGTACCAGATAAGAGAAAGCTGCACAGAAAGAGAACCCCACAGCCATGCACAGAATCCTCCTTGGTCAAAACACTCTTACAAAGAACCTACATAAGCCCAGGGAAGAAGCATCCAAAAGGATTCGATGGGGAAATACCCAGTCTGGAGCAGTACTCAGAACACCCACCAATGTTAAAATGCAAGACCCAAAGGATCCAACTATTTCCAAGTAACTTATCTGAAGAACAAAGCTTTAAAATATTTATAAGGATGCAAAAACAGGAGCAGCCAGGTGGCTCAATCAGTTAAAAGTCTGCCTTTGGCTCAGGTCATGATCTCGGAATCCTGGGATCAAGCCCCACATGGGGCTCCCTGCTCAGTGGGGTGTCTGCTTCTCCCTCTTCCTTTGGCCCTCCCTCTGCTCATGCTCTCTCTCTCAAATAAATAAATAAAAATCTTAAAAAAAAAAAAAAAAAGGGAATGCAAAAACATCCAGCACCCAACATCTGGCCTGCAATCTAAAACTCACCCAGTATTCAGAGAAGGAAAATAACACGACCCAAACTGAAGAGAAAAATCACTCCGTTCTGATTCAGGAATGACAGGGATGCTAGAACTAGCGGACAAAACCATTGAAGCTGTGTTGATTACTGTATTCTGAGTGTTTGAGAAACTAAAGGACAGAAAGAGTATGTTAAACAAACATGGAATATGCAAAAAATCAAATCAAATGTCTACACAGAAAAGCTACAACAGGGTAGAAGGAATTGCTGGGGTGATGGGTAGGTTTGCTACCATGCCTGCAGTGATGGTTTCCTAGGTGTATGCACATCAAAACTTAGCAAACTATGCAGTTTATTGTATGTCAATTATATCAACAAATTGATAGGAAAGAGAAAAAAAAGAGAGAAAGAGATTGTCTTCGGGCCTCACTTTTCTTGTGTGAAAGGGATTTGTCTATCACGTGTCTACAGTTCAAATCATGTCTACAGTTCTAGGCCCTTGGGGCTCAGCCTAATACCAATCAGAGCACGCACTGCTCCAAAGGCAAGTCCTCCTCTCCTCATCTCCTCATCTCCTGGTTCTCGAATACTGTACTCTGCAACTGACAAGAGCAAATATAAGAACATAATCCTCAGTCTATACTGCTACCATGACCCTTCTCTGTCTACCCACAACGCTACTTGGAATGACCACCCTGCCCAAATACAATGTGCCTGCATCCATCTCACCTCCCTTCTCCCATCCCACCCCACGGTTGATTTCCGGTAGTTTCCAGTAAGGAGGGAGGGCAAGGAAGGGGTAAAGGTGCTCTGTCTTTGAAACCAGTGACTCAGAAGAGCCCATCTTTCCTCCCGCAGTCTGCAGAAATGCTATGAAGAGAAAACCTCTATAAATTTTTCTTTATTCCTATAGAGATCCTATATAGAGTTTAGAAACAAAGTTATCTTATTTTCTGGGTTTCATATATTCATCCTTTTTTCTTAATAAATATTTCAACAGGGGTGCCTGGTGGCTCAGTTGGTTAAGCGACTGCCTTCAGCTCAGGTCATGATCCCGGAGACCCAGGATCAAGCCCCACATCGGGCTCCCTGCTCGGCGGGAAGCCTGCTTCTCCCTCTCTCGCTCCCCCTGCTTGTGTTCCCTCTCTGGCTGTGTTTCTCTCTGTCAAATAAATAAAATCTTTTAAATAAATAAATAAATAAATAAATAAATAAATAAATAAATAAATAAATATTTCAGCAGGATGCTGCTACTCTTATGTCATTTTGTACTAGAAATCTGAAACTGCTTTTACAAAAAGTCAGAACTTTATTCCCTAAAGCAAATAAAAAGCAAGAGTCTTAACTACTTTTCATTCCCAACCTGTGGCTTGCGAATTTTCTTTTAAACATGTAACTGTGAGGGGCGCCTGAGTGGCTCAGTTGGTTGAGCGACTGCCTTCGGCTCGGGTCATGATCCTGGAGACCCGGGATCAAGCCCCACATCGGGCTCCCTGCTTGGCGGGAAGCCTGCTTCTCCCTCTCTCACTCCCCCTGCTTGTGTTCCCTCTCTGGCTGTGTTTCTCTTTACCAAATAAATAAATAAAATCTTTAAAAAAAAAACATGTAACTGTGAAACATTCTCAAGATTACTTTTACTTATTTGGGGGGGGGGGCGTAACATTTATCCAAATGAGTTAATGAGAAAAGAAGATTTTTTTATAGAAATGTATTTTATTGGGCGCCTGGGTGACTCAGTGGGTTAAATAGCCTCTGCCTTCTGCTCAGGTCATGATCTCAGGGTCCTGAGATCAAGGCCTGCTTCAGGCTCTCTGCTCAACAGGAGCCTGCTTCCTCCTCTCTCTCTGCCTCCCTTTCTACCTACTTGTGATCTCTCTCTCTGTCAAATAAATAAATAAAATCTTTTTTAAAAAACTTAAAAAAAATAAAATACGTTTTATTGACAGACACATTTAAGAACACATGCTATTTTATATAATATACCTACTTGAAACTTAGGGTATTTTTGAACCGTTATAATGCTTAAGCTTGGATGAACTATTAAACCAGCTTAATTTAATACCAGTCTATGCTTTAAACCTTAACTCATTCTATTTCCTTATGTATACTCCAGATGCCAAGAGAAAAATACAAGTTAAAATCTAATCACAGTGAATTTGAATTTTTCTGTGAAGTTATCTGAGCTGAAGCATACAATTCAATATGTGTGGTAGTTAATGAGCAAAGTATTCTGTGAACGGGAAAAGAAGAGAACTTTCCTCCTCACAGCTTTTAGACCTTTCAACCTGGTGTTCAAGATGCACACTGTCAGACAGTAACAGAATGCAACTGGAAAGGAAATAAAGATTTCATACACTCTTATCCTTCAGGAAACTCTGCCTGAAAACCTTAGATTGGGCCTAGTGCTCCTCCTTGGTACCCACAGATGCTGAAATCAAGAAATGCCCAGTCCATGGCAAAGTCCTCATCTACAGTCCCAGCAACTGTTCGGGTTTTGTTTTTCGTTTGTTTGTTTTGGTTTTGGCTTTTTTTTTTTTTTTAATGTATATTTGGCTAGTTTGGTACTGCTTATTCTTGGTGAACTCTAATGTGTATCTACTTGTAACCACTTTTGCTTAACTCTTCTGATAATTATCTCCACAGAGTCTAAATCAGAGATTTCCTTTTAAGGGGCACAGGTGAGGATATGGGCAATAGGCCAGGGTCCCACAAATGACAGAATACAGAGGGTCTTCCCTGTAGGTCCGGCATCCACGCTAGAACCCCTTGTCTACTACTTGATTCTTCCCCATGGGTATGCATCACTTCTCCAACATTCCCCAACACGGCCAGGTATGCTGAAGGAAGCAGCCCAGGGAAACAAGGACAGGTGTCTACTCCCGTCAGCACGGCATACAAAGGCGCTTGGCTCATAAGAGAAGAGCACAGGTGTCTTCTGCCCAGGCCAGCAGTTTGTACTCTCCCCCCACTATACAGACCCCTCCACCCAGAGGCAAGTCTTCGATTTGCAGGCCTGTCCCTGCTGTATACATCCTACAGTGCCATTCCTCCACCGCTTACAGAGTCTACTTATTTTGAATCACACGTACACTGCCCACTATTGTAATCTAGACAAGAGTCTCATTCCTCAGAACTCTGATTCTGTTGGAGACAACTGCCTTTCATTAGTGTCAAATCCACTGTGCTGTTTTGGGGGTGCGGAAGCCAAAGAGAGACTGGTATGAGGCATCAGACCCTGCCCTTCCTCAGTTTCCCATAAATATTTTAGTACTTTTCCTCCTGTGATATCCTGGGACTATGACCTCTACCCTGCTACTTGTGTTCACATCCCTGAGGCTGTCTGCTCTGATTTTAACTGTGTCTACCCACTCTGTCCCTGGAAAGTGAGTGTAACCTCCTCTCTAGCAGGTAAGTCTACTGCAGAGCATATACTCCATAGGTTTCCAAAGGACACCTGCCAGGAGCTAGCTAACTACTCTTGACATAGAACACGGCCTGAGAAGCCAAAATTTCCCAGTTCTTCAACACCACATGCACTGGGCTGAACTGGGGCCCCCATTTACCCCCAATAACAGATCTGTCCACTTGGAACCTCAGAAGGTGACCTTATCTTTACAGATATAATTAAGATTCTTGAGAAAGGTCATCCTGGATTCAGGTAGGCCCTAAATATAATGGCAAGCATCCTTGCAAGAGACAGAAAAGAAGACAGATTCACAGCAAGACACAAGGAGACACTGGGAAGAAAGCCAAGAAAGTACAGAGGTAGTGACTGGAGTCATGCTACCACAACCCAAGGAATGCCAGGAGACACGAGAGCTGGAAGAGGGAAGGAAGGATCCTCCTTAGAGCTTTTGAAAGAGGCACTGCCCTGCCAACACCCTAATTTTGGACTTCTGGTCTCTGAAACCGCAAGAGAATAAATTTCTGTTGTTTTAAGCCACCAAATCTGTGATAATTTGTTACAGCAGCTGAAGGAATCCAATACACCATCTAAACCACAAGTCACCAAACTTTTTCTGTAAAGAAACAGACAATAAGTATTTTAGGCTTTGCCAGCCAGTCTCTGTAGCAACTACACAACCAAATGGGTATGGCTATGTTCCAATAAAACTATTTACAAAACTAGCAGCAGGCCACACTTGGCTCCTGAGGTGCAGTTTGCATACTACATGATCTAAATCACATCTCTCATTAAAATCATCTACATCGTACCTATTCATTTTTCGTATCCTTCCTCTTTCAAATTTATAATTATTCTCCGGGAGATAATAAACTCCAGTGACGTACCCAAATCTAACAGTTTTATTTCTAGAATTTAATCTCGAGACCTGTTTCTTGGCTTTTTCTTAACCTCCACTCACCCCCCCCCCCCCCCCCGCCCGCCACACAGACACACAAATCAACAGGCAGTGGAATCAGGGGTCTTATAACCCATTCAGGGCTCTCTCATCTGGTAGGTAAATAAATACACTAAGGAAGAAGGAAAGCTTGAAGCCTTAGGCATCCCTGCCATGTTATGTATCCTTCAGCAAGTAACAGTTAATTATCTTAACCCATTCCCTCTTCCTGGACATGAGAACTTGATTCCCCAACCCTGCCAGTGCCTACAGATCTTCCTTTGATAAATATGTCCTTGTGCCCAGAACCTTCTATTATCTAATTAGCCTGATGTGTGTTTTCTCCTTTTCTTTCATTACCACATTCTTCTTTGTTTATCTTAATCTTGATTTCCTCCCAATGCTACCAAACATGTCTTTCTCTCCAATTTAGTCCTCCTTCTCCCCTAAGCACCCCTGAGTTTATCAAGCCAGCATACACCAAAAATGCCTCAAGCTGTTGTACTCTCTCTTCAGCATGTATCTATGTATATAACTCGCAATCCTCTTTAGCCAGGAAAATAAACAGAACACATACCCTGCACGCCACCGCAACTGTTGCTCTGTGTCCGAACTGTGAGGATCTCCAGATGAATACTGCTTTATGCATCCTTCTGCAATGCAGCTCTGTTAATTCCGGAAATTTCCACAGTAAACCCTGGCTGTCGGTTGCCATGGAAACTGCCTGCTTCCTGGCACTACTAACAAAATGAGTATCTTTGCTCACATTTAAGATGAGGCAAAGGGAAGCATTGAAAAAGAGAGAGATGCCCAGAAGAGTTGCTCAAACACTCCAAATAAAAATTTTTGAATTCTGATATTCATATTCAGCAAACAGGAGGTATTAATTACATGAATCTACATATTAATTACACGTACTGATTTATGAAGCAGAAAGCAACGTTTCACCACTAAGGAAAAGAATTATAGTAGAGAGTGTGAGACAAGCGTTCATGTTTGCATCTTGCAGCTACCGACAGCATAGTCCCTTCGAGCTAAGCATGCATCAGCTGTACTGAGAGCTTACCGTTAGAACAGGTTTTCTGGGCAATATTTCTTACAGAGAACATTAAGAAAGCTTACCCTCAACCAACAGGTTACAAGCTTTCTTAAGATCCTCTCCCTGCCCGGGCCCCAATCTCCACTGGTGGCTAAAAAACGTTCTGGCTAATATATAAGGAATCGGAGTCTTTAAAAGTATATCTCAGAAGGAGTACCAAGAAAGCCACCTTCCCAGTACTCTCAAAACAGCATACACAGTTGGCCATAATGCCTTCCCACCTGCCCTTGGAAACAACGCGTGGTTTCTACGACATCACACCTAATCATGTTTCCTACCTCTCAAGCATCTTTGTTTTCTGTGCCTATAGTTCCTTTCCTATCCAATCTCTACATGCTAGATTTCCTGAGGGCTCAGTCCTGGATCCAACTCCCTCATGAAGATACACTCTTGCAAGACAACATTAGCACCTCCGTGCTCACAAGTCTCAACCTTTACTCTCCAATCTCCCCGCTCCTCTAGGCAGCAGAGTCATGTTTCCAACACCAGAGCGTGTGCCGTATTATCTCCTTGACCTAATAGGATATTTCACGGGCATCTCAAACTTAATATATGTCAAGCTGACCTCTCGCTTTTCTGTGTTCTCACCCACAGATGCTCCACAGCCTGTCATCCTCATTTCAGCAATGGCAACTGAAACATCATTCAACCCAGAATTCTGGAAGTCTCTGGGAACATCTTCCCCTCTTTCCTATCCACATTCAAACTGTTACTGATTTCTGTTAATACTACCTTCAAAATTCCTTTGGGATATGTCCATTTCCCTCTAACGCTCCTGTCATCAACCTGATGTCATTATCACCCAGCAACACTACCACATAACCTTACAAGGACTCCTGAATTCCCTTCTTGCCTCCCTCTCACGTACTCCATGCAGCAGTCAGAATTATCAGGCTGGGATGTAAGAGGTGGCGTCACTCCTTGCACAGCTTTTCACTCACTTTGAATACCATCCCAACTCCTTCCCTATAAGGCCCCACATTATCTGGCCCAGGACTACCTCTCCACCCTTAAATCCACTTTCCCTTCTCCTTCTCTGATCACATTGGCGTCTTTCCAGTTCCACAAAGAGCTGAATCTTTCCCATCTTGGTATCCTGCAACCCTAAATACCTGCATCTGGAACACTCATCAGTCCCTTCCCTAGATCTAGTAAAAGCCTGCTTGGGATTCAGAAGCCTTCAAGGACTTTACCATCTCCATTCTAAATCAGGCCCCTTTTATACATTCTTACAGCTGGTCCTTTTCCTTCGATAGCATGTATACTGTTTATAATTATACACATACACAGAGATTTGCTGTGTCCCCCCTAAACCTTACGTTCCATGAAGTGGCAAAGAGCATCTCTTTTTTTTCAACATGTAATACCCCGTGCCCACCACAGTACCTAGCAGATGGTAGGCATTCATGCTGAGTGTAACAGAATGGATACAAGGCTGCTTTGGTTTCAAACAGCTCTCAAGGCAGTTGCTCACAAAGCTCTTGATGCCCTCACTCCCTGGACTCTATGAGATACCCCGATAACCCTCCCCTAAGCTCCCCATCTCTTAGCATCCATTCAAAACCCAAGACGTGGAGGAACACAACACTGACATCTAACTTCAGCAGCTCCTAAGCAAGGAAAGAGGCACTAGCAGCCATTTGTGTGAACCTGCAGTGCTTCTCTATATCAATGGTCCGCAGCCACAGGCAACTCTGCACCTCTAGAGGTCACGTGGCAATGTCTGACGACAATTTCCACTGTTACTGCTGGGGGAGGAGAGTGCTACTGGCATCTATCTGGGGGTAAAGTCAAAAGACACCATTAAGCATCCTACAAAGTACAGGACAAGCCTCCTATAACAAGAATTATCCAGCCTAAAATGTCAATAGAGCCAAGGTTGAGAAGACAGAGCTACTTCCACACTGTCCTAAGACAGAAGTAGGGCCAAAAACTGTCAGTCTAGGAAGGATCAGACATATGTAATCAAAGAAATGTAACACTTCAGAAGGTGCCTCGCTGGCTCAGTTGGTGGAGCGTACAACTCTTGACGTCACGGTTGTAAGTTCAAGCCCCTGGTTACGTGTAGAGATGACTTAAAAATAAAATCTGAGGGGCGTCTGGTGTGCGCATTTAAACATCCAACTCGGGCGCCTGGGTGGCTCATTGGGTTAAGCCTCTGCCATCGGCTCAGGTCATGATCTCAGGGTCCTGGGATCAAGGCCCACGTCAGGCTCTCTGCTCAGCAGGATAGAGATAGATAGATAGATAGATAGATAGATAGATAGATAGATAGATAGATAGATATTAAACAAACAAACAAACAAACAAATATCGTTAGACATCCAAGGCTTGGTTTTGGCTCAAGTCATGATCTCAGGGTCCCGAGACTGAGCCCTGTGTTAGGCTCTGTGTTCAGTGTAGAATCTGCTTGAGTTTCTCTCCCTCTGCCCCTTCCCTCTTCCACCCCTGTTCTCTCTCTCTCTCAAAATAAAAAAAAATCTTTAAAAATAAATAAATAAATAGTTATCAGTAAGGTACTCATTAAATATATAATACACCTACATAAATGTAATGAAGATATATGTAACTGACTTCTGAAAACAAGTAAGATACAAGCTAATTTAGAAATTTCTTCAAGATCTACTAAGTGAAAAATCAATCTACAAAGTAATGTACTAAACAGCTTTTTGTATAAATATTTTCAAGGATTTACATCAACTATTATATTTTGGTATTTGAACAAGTTTTTCTCTAAGGATATATTACACTTAACGGGGTTTTACCTTTAGAGGAAAATAGGATGGGCATGAAGCTTATCTAGTCTGCAACCTTCTTACCAATTATCTTAGCAGAAGCATGTATTACTCATTTTTTAAAGGGTAACATGAACTATCTAGATGGTAAGATTATGAGACATTTTGGTTTTCTTCTTTAAACTTCTCTGTATTAAGAAAGGAAAAAAGAAAAGAAAAGAAAAAAAGAAAAAGGGCTCCTTGGTGGCTCAGTTAAGCATCTGGCTTTAGCTCAGGTCATGATCTCAAGGTCCTGGGATTGAGTCCCACAGCAAGCTCCCTGCTCAGTGGGGAGTCTGCTTCTCCCTCTGCCTCTGCCCCTCCCTCCTGCTTGTGTTCTCTCTTGTTCTCTCTCTCTCAAATAAATGCATAAAATCTTTAAAGGAAAAAAGAAAAGAAAATACTAGTACATTTTTAAGATTTTTATTATTTTTTAAGCAATCCCCACACCCAATGTGGGACTTGAACTTACCCAAGATCAGGAGTTGCACACCTGACAAACTGAGCAGCCAGGTACCCATCACACATCCCCACACTTTCCAGGGCCTCCAACTACTCAGGGGTACACCACACCTGATGTGAGTCCACAGAAGCTACAGACCAATCCTCAAATGATACTTGATTACTTCTTAGGAATTTCACTCTAGGCTTGTTTCAAACATCATGATGGGAAACCAAGTGGGCAGAAATAAAACTGACTATAATATCGTTCTACAGGCCTAAGAGCTGAATTAAAAACAGTGTTTGTACACTAACTGTTGAAACAAAAAGGTGCTTTGAGAACAAGGACAGAAAACCACAGGTACCACTCAATGAAAGTAAATGATATACACATAATTTTTGTTGTTTTTCTTCTGGTTTTTTATTTTCAGAGATTTTCTTTTTTTCTTTCAAGACAGCACACTCATGAGCTGGGGGAGGGGCAGAAGACAGAGAGAGAATCCCAAGCAGACTCCTAGCTGAGTGTGGAGCCCAGTGTGGGGCTCAATCTCACAACCCTAAGATCATGACCTAAGCCAAAATCAAGAGTCAGATGCTTAACCAACTGAGTCACCTGAGCACCCCTCTGGTTTTTATTAAAATTCAAGTGTCATTTTCAAATAGTGAGATGCACAAATCACAAGTACACAGTTGGCTGAGTCACCAAATGCACACACCCCTGTATCTCACACCCTAACAAGATATAGAATATTCCATTACCCTAGAAAGTTCTCTCGAGCCCTTTTTTTTTTTAAAGATTTTATTTATTTATCTGACAGAGAGAAACACAGCTAGCGAGGGAACAACAAGCAAGGGGAGTAAGAGAGGGAGAAGGAGGCCTCCCGCTGCGCAGGGAGCCTGATGTGAGGCTCGATCCTGGGTCTTGGGATCATGACCTGAGCCAAAGGAAGACGCCCAAGCAACTGAGCCACCCAGGCACCCTCTCGAGCCCTTCTTATCAGTCCTCTCCTCAGACAAACACTGGTCTGATTTCAATCAGATTAGTTTAGTCCAGTATTTCATACAGATAAAAAGAAGCAGTTTTCTCTTATGCCTGACTTCTCAGCATTTCTGGAGATTTGCCAATGTGATTGCAGGCATCAATATTGCTGAAAAATATTTTGCTGAGTAATATGCCACAAGTTGTTTATCCATTCTTCCATCATTGGACACCCAGGTTGTTTCTAGTCTGGGGTTATTATGAATTAAGTTTTGTGAACATTTATATACAAGTCTTCCTGAGGACATTTTTACCTTGGGTAAATACCAAGCAGTAGAATTGCTGAGTCATGGGTAGATGTACGTTTAATTTAGTGATTTTCAAAGATTTTTTTAAAGTCGTTGTACCATTGTGTGCTTCCCCAATAATAGATGAGAATTCCAGTTATACCACATACTTGTTAATATACTGTGAGTCCGTCAAATTTTATCTATTCTGGGGATTTGTAATAATGTCAGATAACAGAAAATACATATTATTTGGTCTCTGCCCCCAGCTCCTGGCACAGAGCTCCTAAAACCCTTTAATCTCCTGAGTGGTAAGAACACTAACAGCATCTATCGTTCTGAAGAGACAACCCTGGAAGGCTCCTGAATGGGACCAGTCACCACAAAGACCAAGCCAGGATTACAAGTTTGGAATTTTCAGTCCTACCCCAGCCCCATCCTCCAGCGAGGGGAGAGGGGCTGGAATGGAGTTAATGATTCACCATACCTACAAGATGAAGTCTCCTAAAATCCCAACAGTAAGGAGTTCAAAGAGCTTTCAGCTTGGTGGGCACACCCACACAGAAGTTCTGGTGCTCAGGAGCCTTCCGTGCCTCATCCTATGTACTCTTCATCTGGCTGTTCATCTGTATCTTTTATCATGTCCTCGAAGAAAGTGGCGAAGCTAAGTGCTGCCCTGAGCTCTAAGAGCCACTCCAGCAAGTTATCGAACCCAAGGGGGTTGTTGGAACCTCTGATCAAGTCGCCAGCACAGGTGGCAATAGAGGCCTTGGCGGGCAGCTCCAGTAGGGGGCGGGGGAGTCTTGTGGGAGCGAGCCTGGGCCTGGGCGATCCGCCCCTGCCCCTGCGCAGTGCCAGAACTTGGAAAACCGCAGGGTACCCGGCCAGAGCCAGACTCTTGCTTACTGTTGTGGGTAAACCCCCACACACATCTGGCAACTGGAAACGTCAGAGTGAAGTATTCTGTGGGAGAAACAGAGGAGTCTCACGGGGAAGAAACTCACTGAACTGGGTGCTTCCCCGACACAGGTAGAAAATTTTTTTCTCATTTGCAAATGGTATCTCCTTGTGATGTTAATTTGCATTTCCTTAATCAGAAATGTTGTGAGCACATTTTTCATGTACTTATTATCTACTCCTAAACCTCCTTTGTGAAATGCATTAAGTCTTTAACCCGGATTTTCAAGTGGGTTGTTTTGTGTTGTACTTCATTATATACATTAAAGGCTTTTATAGATACATAAACTACGAATATTTTTCTCCCAGTTTACAGCCTAGCTACTTATTTTCTTACTCATTCTGGTAAAATCTAATTCATTGAATTACAGTGGTTATAGCTTTCTTTGTTCTGTCAAAGAAATATTTGCCCAGGGCACCTGGGGGGCTCAGTCAGTGAAGCGTCTGCCTTCGGCTCAGGTCATGATCCCAGGGTCCTGGGACTGAGTCCCACATGCGGCTCCCAGCTCAGCAAAGAGACTACTTCTCCCTCTGACCCTCCTCTGGCTTGTGGGCACATGCTCTCTCACTCCTTCTCTCTAAGAAGTAAATAAAATCTTTTAAAAATTAAAAATAAAAATACTTGCCTAAGCCAGATCACTAATGTATCTGGGTGTTTTCTTTAGAAGCATTACAGAATTTTCACTTTGGGGACTATGATCCATCTCAAACCAATTTTTGCATGTGGTATGGAATAAAAATCAAGACTAACTCTTAAAAGAAGATTTATTCTAATTCCATACCTTTTTTTTTTTTTAAAGATTTTTTTTATTTATTTGACAGAGAGAGAGATCACAACTAGGTAGAGAGGCAGGCAGAGAGAGAGAGAGAGGAGGAAGCAGGATCTCTGCTGAGCAGAGAACCCGACGCAGGCCTCCATCCCAGGACCCTGAGATCATGACCTGAGTGGAAGGCAGAGGCTTTAACCCACTGAGCCACCCAGGCACCCTAATTCCACACCTTTTTCCAGTTGTTCCACCATGAAGAATATATCCTTTCCCCCTCAAATTGTACAGGCACCCTGGCCAAAAAACAACTGACAATGTGTGTGTCTATTCGACTTTGTATTCCATTCCACTGATGGATCTGTGTACCCTAACGTCCCCCCACAAAGCTGTCGCTGAGCTTCAAACTCGGAAATGGTTAAGACGGAAAATGCTGTGTTATGTATAGTTCAAACAGAGAGTCAGAAAGAAAACTGTTTACAGCAGTACATCTAAACCAGCCAAAATGTAAAAGATCCTTTAGTATTTCACACATGTGGTGTTTTCAATTTTGGAGTACTACTTTGTACCATGACTGCCGTTTTGTGAAAGTGCTATCCCACAGAAGGGGAGAGATTCCAAATTACTATGGCTCCATCAAAAAAATCTCATAGATGGGAAAAAAACTTTGAAGCTCATGTAGACACATGGTTTTCACACTTAGGAATTAACCAGGGGTGTCCTAAGGGGCTACTTTAGGGAATCAGAGCAGTGAAGACTACAGAGCCCCCTCATCAGAAACACTTAGCCTACAAGGCCTGTCCTTAACATTTTATTTGAAGAAAGCAGCACAACACTGGCTTTATCTCCCTCCCCTAATTCACCATCTAAAATAACTAAAGTCATGGGGTGCTGGGTGACTCAGTCGTTTAAGCAACCAACTCTTGATGTTGGTTCAGGTCATGACCACAGGGTCTTGAGATTGAGCCCCAAGTTGGGCTCTGCACTGGGTGTGGAGCCTGCTTTAAATTCTCTCTCTCCGTCTGCCCCTCCACTCATATTCCCTCTCTTTCAAAAAAATAAACAAACAAAATAATAAAAGTCACACCTGAATTGACATGGAAGTGCTAACTGACATACTCCCATCACATGATGATGCTGAGACAGAAACCAGGGTTTCAATATTAACTAAAATGGTTAAAAGATAAAGTATCCATAGTTTCACTGGGAATAGTGGCTAGATAATTTATAACTGCTGTTCTATGCTTTACAATAAAGCTCTACTGGGTAGAGTTACAAAATTAAGAGCACCACCAGTTATTAAATGGAGACTTTAAAACGTCTTTAAAACTACTTATTCTGAAACTACTTGAATTAGATGTTCGATAACACAACTGAGCCTTGTTGGGCTCAAATGTAATGAGGATAAATGAGATCCCAGACATCTTCTTGGTCTCAACAAAGAGATTCTCTTTAAACTTAAAACATACAGTTTCGGGGCGCCTGGGTGGCTCAGTTGGTTGGGCGTCTGCCTTCGGCTCAGGTCATGGTCCCAGAGACCCGGGATCAAGTCCCACCGCATCGGGCTCCCTGCTCGGCGGGAAGCCTGCTTCTCCCTCTCTCACTCCCCCTGCTTGTGTTCCCTCTCTGGCTGTGTTTCTCTCTGTCAAATAAATAAAATCTTAAAAAAAAAAAAATACAGTTTCAAAGTGTTTAGTTCAAGCCCCAAAATGTACCTGTCCTCATCATTATTTATTTCTCATGTTAGCATTTAAGCTAGTGTTTCGTCTCGTACAATTCTGATATGTTGTGAAAATAAAAGGGCTATTCTTTCCAGATAACAACTGTGTTTGGTGCACTCTCAATGATTCAGTGCACTGAGAGCACTCACACATCACTCAGTGTGATGAAAGCGCAGAACTAATAGCAGACCACCTAACTTCTGTTCATGTCTAATTTATATCCAGAACATGACTGCAGCACCAGTCTGCCACATTTGTAACAATACCTCTGTGACATCAGAGAGACCTATAGCACTTACTATAATATACAATATATTATAATATAGTAATGTATAGTAATATTACTATAATATATAATCCTGACATACTCTTTATTTTTACAGCTTAATCTTTCATTTAAAGAGACAAAGGACAAAATGTTCACACCTGCTACATCCAGGTAGTAGTTTCAAGAGTCTCTATTACAATACTTTTTTCTCAATGTCTACGCTACCTAGAGCAATTTACACATTTAATGCAACCCCCAACAAATTCCATCAACTTTTTTCAAAGAAATAAAACAAATAATCCTAAAATTTGGATGGAACCAGAAAAGACCCGGAAGAGCCAGAGGAATGTTGAAAAAGAAAACCAAAACTGGCAGTATCACAATTCCAGACTTCAAGCTCGATTACAAAGCTGTAATCACCAAGACAGTATGGTCCTAGCACAAAACAGACACACAGATCAACAGAACAGAATAGAGAACCCAGAAATGGACCCGCAACTCTATAGTCAACTAACCTTTGACAAAGCAGGAAAGAATGTCCAGTGGAAAAAAGACAGTCTCTTCAACAAATGATGTTAGGGAAACTGGAGAGCCACATGCAGAAGAATGAAACTGGACCATTCATGTCCTTACACCACACAAAAAAATAGACTCAAAATGGATGAAAGACCTCAATGTGAGACAGGAATCCATCAAAATCCTTGAGAACACTGGCAGAAACCTCTTCGAACTCAGCCACAGCAAATTCTTCCTAGACACATCACCAAAGGCAAGGGAAGCAAGGGCAAAAATGAACTATTGGGACTTCATCAAGATAAAAAGCTTTTACACAGCAAAGGAAACAGTCAGCAAAACCAAAAGACAACTGACAGAACGGGAGAAGATATTTGCAAATGACCTATCGAATAAAGGGATTCTATCCAAAAGCTATAAAGAAGTTATCAAACTCAACAGCTAAAGAACAAATAATCCAATCAAGAAATGGGCAGAAGATGAACAAGACATTTCTCTAAAGACAGCCAAATGGCCAAAAGACACATGGAAAAGTGCTCAACATCACTCGGCATCAGGGAAACACAAATCAAAACCTCAATAAGATACCACCTCACGCCAGTAGGAATGGCTAAAATTAACAAGTCAGGAAACGACAGATGTTAGCAAGGGGATGTGGAGAAAGGGGAACCCTCTTACACTATTGGTGGGAATTCAGGCTGGTGCAGCCACTCTGGAAAACAGTATTGAGGTTCCTCAAAAAGTTGAAAATACAGGTACCCTACGACCCAGCAATCACACTACTGGGTATTTACCCTAAAGATACAAATGCAGTGATCTGAAGGGGCATGTGCACCCAAATGTTTAATAGCAGCAATGTCCACAATAGCCAAACTATGGAAAGAACCTAGATGTACATCAACAGATGAATGAATAAAGAAGATGTGGTGTGTATACACACACACACACACACACACACACACACACACACACACAATGGAATACTATGCAGCTATCAAAAATGAAATCTTGCCATTTGCTATGATGTAGATGGACTAGAGGGTATTATGCTAAGTGAAATAAGTCAATCAGAGAAAGACAAATATCATATGATCTCATTAATATGAGGAATTTGAGAAACAAGACAGAGGATCATAGAGGAAGAGAGGGAAAAATGAAACAAGACAAAACCAGAGAGGGAGACAAGCCATAAGAGACTCTTAATCTCAGGAAACAAACTGAGGGCTGCTGCAGTGGAGGAGGGTGGAAGAGATGGGGTGGCTGGGTGATGGACACTGGGCAGGGTATGTGCTATGGTGAGCGCTGTGAATTGTATAAGACTGATGAATCATAGACCTGTACCCCTGAAATAAATAATACATTATATGTTAATAATAATAATAATAATAATTAATAAAATATAAATATAAATATAAAAAATTAAGATTCATGTCTAAAAAAAGAAAAATTTTTTTTCTCTTTTAATGTGTGAAAAATACTTATAATTTCAACCAATAATAATTAAGAACCTGCATTTCCTGTTCTGGTTGTCTTCTCACTCTCTAAGGATTCATAGGAAAAGAACAATTAAAAAACAAAACAACAACAACAACAAAAAACAGAAAAGAAACTGAAGAACCAGAGATTTCAGCAAATTTCTGAATGCCTAAAAGCAGACAAGTGTGTAGACAAAGCAAAAACTAACCAACTCCAAGAGAAGGAACTTCATAGTCTCAAAGACTTATCAGCCATCTGCAGTAGAGAACCTTATTTAGATCCTGCTTCAGACTATAAAAAAAAAATTTTTTTTGATGAAGTAATCTACTTACATGATGATATTAAAGAATTATTTATTCTACTAGATGTAATACTGGTATTTTGATTATGTTTTTAAAAAGGAGTCCTTATCTTTTAGAAATATATCTCAAAATAGTCATAGATGGAATAATGTCTGAGGTTTGGTTAAAAATAACCAGACAGGAACAGATAAAATCAATCTTGGCCACCTTAACTACTGAAGCTTCTAAAGCTGATTGATAAATACATGTAGATCCAACTATCACTCTCTAGTTCTAGATATATTTGCAACTTACCATAATCAGCAGTTAAAAAAAAAAAAAAACAAAACAGTAATAGGGGTGCCTGCCTGGCTCAGTCAGTGGAGTATGCAGCTCTTGATCTTAGGGTTGTGAGTTGGAACCACAGGCTGGGTGCAGAGATTACATCTTGGAAAAAAATTTCATCTTTAAAATTTGAACCCTGCTCATCACTTAAAAAAAGAAAAGGAGAGAGAGAATTCCCTTTAAAAAAAATTTTTTTAACAGTAACAGAGAAAAGTACCACCCATAACACACGGTAGGAGGGGAACATGCAGCAGAGATGAGAAATAAACAGTGATCCCAACAGAACTGTAGAGAGAATGCAAAGTTGAAGGTATGAACACCTAGAAGTAGAAGAGTTCATTAAAATTTTTTCTATAAGAAAGATCTAGTCAGTTCCTCCTTTTCCCTCCACCTTTCCCCCCCCCCAAATAAAAAGAGGGCAAATGTTTAAGGAAAATAAACATATTATCTGGAAAGAATGAGTCCTCCTAGGGTAAATGTTGGCCCTACTCGTTCTGGCACCTGAATATTCCTGGCCTAACAGCCAGCTCTCAAACCATTCACAAAAAAGCAGTCAAGTCCAACAACTGACCAACTATACCAGAGCTACCAATAAGCCTTCTAATTTCCTCATCCCCAACTATCAGTGGACAACCAAGAATTACAAGACACATGGAAAAATACTAACACAAAGAAGAAAAACAAAGATTAAAGAAAAACTGACCCTCTAAGAAATGGATTGCCTAGTGGCTAAAAAAGAACTTCAAAATTCCAGATTCTACATTCATAAAAAAAGACTAAGAAACTAAGAAGCAGCCATGATCAACTCCTGGAAGTTAAAGTCAATTGCCAAAATAGAATGCTTCATGCAAGAATCAGAAAATAAAGCAGGGGAGGGTGCCTGGGTGGTTTAGTCAGTTAAGCATCCAACTCTTGACTTTGACTCAGGTCACGATCTCAGGGTCATGTGATTGAGCCTCACGTCAGACTGCACTGGGGGTGGAGCC